>SNQN01002322.1:17241-45466 GCA_008642245.1 Bassia scoparia | reverse complement strand
CTGCTCCTCCTCCTTCTCCTTCTACTTTCTCCCTCTCCTTCTCCTCCTCCTCCTCTTCCTCCTTCTTTTTCTTCTTACGAGTAAAGGTTAAGTGTGGGGGAATTTTTTGATAAGTTGATAAAGTACGCATTTGATATGTCCTTTTATTGATATTTGACATACTTTTCTCCATATTTAATTCTTTTGAACTCTATTTGTTATATATTTCGATATTACTCGTCTTAGATATGTTTGTGTTATTTTTGTAGGATTTGGCTTAATTTTCTACGATTATTGGAGATGCAAATAGAGCTACGTGGATGTTCCTAAAAGAATGGGTGATTAAAGGCGTTTATGTTGACAAAAAGTTTAAAATGATTGCTCATGATGTTCCTCCGTGATATGGTTATGGAGATCACCTAGTGTGTCACAAATAGGTTGCGGTCACTTGATTTTTGACGTGTTTTGAAGTATTTGGCAGCCCACTCCGCACCTTAGGTGCGGCCTAGTATCACATGTCACACCTTGGTTGCGGCCTCTTCTTTGATGTTACAAAAACTCTTGATTTTCCTAGCATATAAATAAGATTAAATAGGATAGAGATGAACTTTATTACAAGTAATGTTGAGCCTAATTTACTTCCTAGCTTATTAGTATATAAAGGAGATTAGGCAAATGAAAAAKGGAGGTGGACGCACAACAAGGGCAATTCAGGAGTTRGACGAGTACTGGCCTAGTCATCTAGACTCTCAATCCAAACATGTCTGTCCCCATAAAAACAACATCGCAACTATACCGGTGACCCAACCCCCCGACCAAAMATTCCAAGTAGCTCAATGCCTATCCAAGAACATGAAACGTCAAAAACACAACTAGCCATCAAGTATAGAGAWAATAGGAATCAAGGAAGGGCTTCTCTCTYGTGACACTCTGCTCTTTGTGTGGTGGGTKAAAAATGAACCCATTCGCTCACCACCCCACATGTGCATAAAATTTGCACATGAATCATCTTTTGTAGCCTAAAACACTGAAGGACACCCTCACTTCTCACCAACATTCATGTGTTTGAAAGGTTTAACAATAGCACTCAATGTACAAGTCGACTCGAAATGCATGTACAAACTGAACAACATTGGCAAAGTACTCAATTTAAGAAGCACAATTGGACACATGCTTATCAAGTGAGGTCTTTTATAACTTGTAATGGGGCTTGGGTTAGGGGTAGGGTAAAATTTTGAGAAATATGAGTTAAAAGTCTAACTTAAGGGAGCATACACCAATCATTGTAAATAGCCAAGTGAAAAMGCTAAGACGTACAACTCCAAGCAAACCCCAACTCAAGTAACCAAAATCGTCCAATTTCAAGAACCACAACCACATCATATCATCATCTTATTAGAGTATTACCCAAGTGCAAAGGCATTTTTGGCTTAACAACTTAAAATAAAAACTTGTTTTTTGTATTTTTTTCACGTTTTTCTTTTTTTCATTTTTTTAACTAATGAATACAACTTTTGCTCTTGCACATAACATCGTAAGAGAGAGGCGCGCAGACTACTGGAACCATAATGTAAAATCACACCTCATTCTATATGTAAATCCATAACACGAGCCACCAAATAGCATACACTAAACACACACAACCTCCCAACATGCCTCCCTAGATAAAAACTGGGATAAAAGCCCACATAATAAGCACATCCCGTCACAAAAGATGAATAATAAATTTTAGTGTTCCTTCAAAATTTGGATCATAAGTTTAAAAAAAACTCAACCACCAACAAGGTGGATCCACAAGTGGCGTCTCAAGTAGCACCTACCCACAAAAGGTATTTAAATCTGCGAGTTCGATAAACTCAAACCCATTCACCAATTACATGTTAGGAGTGCCATAGGAATTTAGTAATGTGTAATGCTATCACATCAAACATGTGGCTCAATGCCTATTGTAATGCATCAATTTCCTAGCCCAAAAGAACAACTCATAAAGGACCCCCGCACACACAAGTCAAATCGAAAGCTAGAGCCTAACGGCCTAAAACAAAGCAGATTCCCTTGCACCGAATCACTTTTCAGGATTAGCAACCATCAAAAAATAAGTTTTTAATGATTACAAATAATTTATAACTTATTATAAAACAGTTTCTATGATTTTCAGAATTTTTCATAAGCATTTTGGCTATTTCGATTTCAACAATTTATTAAATTTGCGATAAATATTTAAATTTTGAAAAATTCAAATTCACCATGATGTTAACGCACAGTTGAGATCTTAATAATCATGTATTGGTATTCACTCAAGTCGCACGAATTGACGACTCATCTGCCATGTACCTTTCCGCAAAGAGCAACTAATTTTCACATAGGATTATGTTAAATATTTTTCCATAATTTGTGATTTGGTGTTAATAATATAACGAAATTATCTAAGCAATAGAATCAAAACACGGAGCGACGCAAAAAGCGGCCATCCTTGGATAGTTTTTCCTCGAGAATAAACTCCCGTCAAGCAATATCTGGATCGTGATAATATGCATGCCTCAATCGAATAGTTAATTCAGTTATGATACGATAAAATCACTATGATACTATTACGATTAATAAACGATAATTCATGATTACTCACAATTACCGCAGGGTAATCAAATCCCTGATGATTAATTCATATTAGCCGCAATCGCAAATATTCGACCGTTGGATCATATAAGATAATTACGATATTTACATAATATTTCATACGCATCACGCTATTCAGAGAAAATCCGGACATTTACCGACGAGCCAAGGCTAGTGCTTAGGCGCAATGACGCCTAGCTTTAGCGGCATCACGCCCGTTGGGCAATTAGCTCCAAAACTGCTTATTGGCGTCGAGATTTTTGACCCTTCCTAATAAATAGGAGATCCCCTAATCATTTCACGTCTGGGACAACTCTTGGCTCCACCTCTCTCTCACCGCATCTCTCATCTCTATCCCTCTTCACAACTACATTAAACCACTCCAAACAATTCAAACACAAAAAACCATATTCAAGCATCTCAATAGATCTAGCACAGAGGTTTTCAAGGTTCTAAAGTTCGACAGGTTCTAAGTCCGAAGCTAGCGACCTTGGACTTCGACATTCGGTGTTCGAGGTTAGTTCGGGCCAGACGTCTCAGATTCTAAACTCTTTTCGCTGTTTAGAAATGTCAACTTTCTATTATTATGCAGGTAATACCCAGATTAACAACAGATTTAGAAATTCAATAAAAGAAACTTAAGTGCATAACTTTTAAATTCCAGCGCGACGAGTGCTGCATCTTGTCTCAACATATAAGTATGTCTTTAGACAAGACAAATTTCGTGTTTACGCCTAATAAGATAGATTTAGGACAACCTGACATTAGCCCGAATACGGAATTACAACACATGCCAAACACAAATTAGAAATTTTGATTAGGTATTACGGAGAGTCCGTTAACACCCGCCTAGTAATTTTCAGCTTAGGGTATAAAACGAAAACTGTTTGTTGTTTGTCGCTTCGACGAGACAATGAACTGCAATAACTGATAGTAGAGACGCTAGAATGCGAGGCGGGGGGGGGGGGTGCTAATGCACTATTCATCAACCCTGTGCCTAATCCAACCTTGTGTGCGATACCAGACATGAGCCTCGGCCTCTGCTTTAGTGCATATAGGCAAGGCGTTAAAACAGTAGGTTCAGCATACACCAAAAGAGTGTGTGCGACTTTCCTTAGCTCATCATTTCGAGTATAAACCCACTTAGGCATACTCACAAACAAAAGAAAGAATCAATTTAGCTAATACAAATTCGAGTAGCCGCCTAATTGATACCACCGGATAGAGTGCGAGACCCATTCCAGTGACGCATTCCGGCCCGTTAACCTATCACTCAACGATTGCATTCAATATAGATGTAAGATCATGAAAAGGACCCAACCTTCTTTCAATTAAAAAACAAATAGATCAAAGATCAAAATAGGTACTAATCCTTTCCATTGTGCAATTCTCTAGGTTTCGCTAATCCATTCTATTGAAAATAAGACCACAAACAAAGACATAGAAATTTCATATACTTTTCACAAAGCACAAAACCTAAATGGAAAACTTAGTCATTATTAATCATGTCTACCAACGTTAAGATACAATAAATTCATGGGACAACATAACAATCATACGATTTTAAGAACATAATCTTGAAAATTAAATAAATCTGAAAAATAACATATGTCTTTAATACAATGTTAACATGAGTTTCATCACCATTACTAAAATATCTTTTCACTTTCACCTATAAAAATGAAAAAATACAACAAACCACAAACTGTTTACAATATGAATATTTAAAATATGATTGATCACCAATCTCCAAGAATCAAACAAATGTTAACTATTAAACAGTAAAACCATCTTCTACATTCAAACCATTTAGCATACGCACCAAACAATATCCATTGATTGAGTTGTTGATCAAAATAAAGATTCATCTACAATACTTTCACAGTAATAAATCACTTCAAACATTTGATACCTTCTATAAAATGAAAATCTTATGAAAGAACCTAACAATGTTTTTCCAAAAAACATTCAAACACTGCTCTATTTGAGGACGAACATTGGCCTATTTGATCTTACGATAATCATTTGTCTTTTACTCAAAAAAACCTTTTAAATCCAAAACCTATATTAAAATAATACACTTCCCCAATGGATAAAAAGTCATTTAAAGACCTTGTATAAATTAAAACCAATACCTCAATTTTGAAAATTAAACTTGCAAGTACAAAAAGGGGTGTCAGAACTTTGTAAAAAAAACTCTAAACCAAACAAGATTGAATTGCAAAAATCACAACTCACATGAAGCGATATTCAAAGTTAAATTCTTAATTTACTGTCGAAAACGCTAAATTGAGTTAGATGAAATAAATCAAACCTTACTTTGAAATGTCATAGAAATGCCAATTTATTATTAATTTAAGGCAACTTTAAAGAACTACCTCATTCAATGCGTTATAAACTAATGAATCTTGACCATGATGTAGTGATTATCAGTAATATGGTTTGCATCAATCAAGAAGTCAATAAAAAAAAATTAAAACAGTTATATAAAAAATTTTACTTTAAATTATTGTTTAACATCAATAGGTCATGTGCCCTAACAAGGCGTATGTCGTACATAAAGTCGATTTCACTCGTGGTTAGCCACGATGTCACAGAGTGCGTCTGGGTAGTTTGTCGAGGGAGAACACCGTCTATAAGTAAATAGCGGGATTGCCAAACATTGTGCAATTAATGCCCACTAACATCTACAATTAACAAAGTCGTGGTTCGAAACATGGAGAAAAATTGACCATCGCCCGCATGTACGCCATCTCTCGTCTCATTGTTACATGCAAAACCCCAACAATTTTGGTACTTTATCATGTGTTAACAGCAATTATTTTTGAAGCGTTTTGTGTGATAATCCACTGTTTATTCATTATGTTATTAAGTTTGTATAATTATTAACTTGTACTCTTCCATTTTTTAGGGCAAGGCTGAGGATGGAAAGGCTCCATGGCAAGGGGTTGCAAACAGATACTCCATTTTTGTGTTAAACACAATAATTTGACTTAATGTCATTATCCCGTAAGCTATAAAACTGGTTTCTTCTCCAAATCTGATTTTTTTGGTCATCTGGTTTACATGAAGTCCGTCGAGACGATGCAAGAGAGAGTGGGCTCAGTTCCCAAAATCCGTTTGCAAATCGCGAACAGGAATCCTTGCGAACAACTTCGGGCGAAGGGCTTGATAATGTCACAATACACCTCACCAAATTGGCGGATCTGCATGCTATAGTGGTTGGATTTCGGGATCCTGATATAATTGATTACCATAGAATATATGCTATATACTCTGTTCCGCCACTATAGTGACATCATGTTGAGGATATTACTTAATCGCTCTTTGAACTAATAGAAATAGCCTGCTTCTTTACTGGTTTGCTAATGGATGGGGTATTAAAACCACTTGAAGTATTGTGGGCCGATCATCACCGATAATAGGATAATAGGCGAAGCATGAATATAGGTCCCACGCCTCTTGGAAATCAATTATACGAAATAAGCACATTAATGTAGAGTTGTATTATGTGAACCCTGTGTAAGTTTAGGATCCTCGCGACTTACCCTATTGCTTCACCTACAATATAGGTGATCGCATAGGCTGTTGTCTCTAACTGAGATTTCTCATTTAACAATGCTGCTGTTTAGTAAAAGATGTAAGTATTGGAACATGTACCACTACTTAGGAGTGATTATGTTCCGTACGTTCCGAAAGATACAGCATAGTTATTTAAGAGATAATATCGTACTTACTCTTGTATTAATGTTATTGTTGTATATGCAGAACTTTTACCTGAATCGCTAAGAACACAGTAGAAGCAGGATACATAAAAACGTATACGACTCCGAGGAGTAATCAGGAAAGCAAATTTCAGATCTTAAACAGCTTTGGATCAGGTCTGGGACCAGTAGCTTTCTTGTATGTTAGAGTTAAGGATATAGGCAAGCTAGGCTGTATAAATGCACCATTCTATATATCTGAAGTATAATATCTTGGCTATAAAGAGATCATTGAATAGTAAAAACCCCTAGTCAGCCCGACATAACCGTTGTTCCGAACACTCAGTATCACTTTTTTTTTTTCTTATACTAACGCTCTCATGGTCAATTTTTTCGGTTGTCTCTTGTCATAGCTTAAACTTACCTTAGATCGTACGAACATAGCGAACACAGCAAAACATATGTGATATTTTAGTGACACCACCCCTTCCGCGAAGTATCATTTTGACCCGGTATCCTTCGCAACTCAGCTATATACCGACCGCCACACATATATCGCCCGAGATCTTAGTTCAACAAACATAAGAAAATCAAACCACTTAGTACGGAGAAAGGCAAAGCCACCGCAAAGCAGGACTGAGGCAAACTGGCTAGTTTGTACCAGGTACATGATTACGCAAAATACAGAAATGTAGTAAAAGTGTAATAGGTAGACTATCAAAAAAGTTCGGACCGCATGAGCATAGAGTGCACCCTTCCTCTCCTCAACAACAATTATTTGCTTTGTTATAGTGTAAACACGTCGCAAATAACGTTAAGCTTAGCAAAAGTATACGCGATATCATCTGTAATTTCTTTCTTCTGGTAAAATTCATCAACAGTTTTATTATTATTTTGTTAAATTTTTCTAAATTTAATTTATTAGGATTGGACAGGGTGGTATTATCGACCAATTCAAACAATAAAACTTGCCTTGGAAAACGAACGGTTCATGCAAATAACACATCTTTTAATTCACCGATACTTTTAAAAGAACTCCCCATACTCAAACCACTCTTTACCTAAAGTTACCTTCCAATACAATTTTTTTGGTGTACTCCCAGGTTACCCTTATTTGGCGCTAATTCGAATCGATCTTGGATCAGTTCTAATCCAAACCGAGTGGGGTTAGCCGTTTTCGCATAGTTCAAAGACCTTCTCCAGTAGATCACTACAATTTCGATTGTTGTTGCGTAACGTGTGAGTAGGCGAAGCAAACATGTGGAAAGGTCTAGAATCGATACTTGAGGAAGTTCTCGCTCCATGAATAGAGCCTCACACGCTTGTTATGTAAGTATCATGTAAATACGCACACCGGAACTGTTCACCAACGAAATAGTCCACCTATGTATTTGGTGACTACCCAATGACTATGCTATCCATATACCATTTGTGCCTTATTTTACTATTACTATAAACAGAGATTGAACGTATCAAGGAGAGGAAGACAATGAACAAGAAACTAAGTTAACAATACACTAATAAAAATACGCAGTAATCGATAACGAAACGTCGAAGTCTGATTTCATTATTATCATGTCTGCTACTCAATTTAACTAGAGGTGACAACCTTATAAATTTTAATTTTGTAGGAATGAGGTATAACCTTTTTATCTTACATTTGGTACTAGTTGGCATATAATGAATCTCAAAACTTTAAGTCAACACGGCCAGGCGCGCCAATAAGTGCGCCGTGATTCCAATCGTAGCAAAAAATACGATACGAAAGATAAATGTTAGCGCATGTATAAATTGTAGACTCAGCCATGAAATGTCTAAGCTACACTGGACTTCCAATCATGGATTTCACCTAGCATGTTTATCAACATTATTCTACCGGAAATAGGTGCTATCCATTGAATTAAGCTTAACCCTTGTTTCTACTGACTCGAAACAACAGTATTACCTGTTTACTATTCATCAACCATTGCGGTCTTGTTTTCAATGCATAAATCCCAGATGATAACAATCATACAATTTAAAATACTTTTCAAGCAACTTTCAAGCAGTTCGAACAAAGTATTATCAACATATCAAGTTAGACATTAAAAACTATTACGAATCAGTTAGGCTTCGGGAGCGGAACTCCAGTCAGATCAAAAAAAAAAATTTTTAAAGGCATCGATTCATGAGACCTATCTAACATTATCATCATATTATCTAACCCAAAATTATTTAATGATATTATAGAGAAATTGATAACCTATAGAAAACATAAAAAGGAGCATTTATTTTAATAAAATAAGCATACAGAAATAAAGGTTTAAAATTTCAAGATAGTAACAAGTTTCATCATTATTCTAGAATTTAACATAAAATAATAAGGGAATAAATGGCTTAACATTCAAGAGCACTATATGTTCATCAAAGCGCCATAAAAAATACATAATTGCGTAAAAAACGCTTAAATCCACTCCAATAGATATACGCAAGACTAGGTGTATAATTGGCTTTGAAAAATGGGAAACCTAATCATATATTAAGGCTAACATAAATAAATCGCCAAAACGGCCTTCGATAATAATACAGCCTCTGAATGACTAAATTTTATAATGATGTTATTTATGTAAGTTATAATCGGTATACAAAATGAGCGAGAATCGAAATAAAATTAACGATGCGAATAATATTGTTGTATGAGTGACAGAATACATGCTATAGGTTTACTTAAAATGTGTTTGTTTGGTGCCATTGTTTTCTTTAAAAAAATCCCATTTTTTATCTCCTATAAAAAAAATCAATTACAATGATTTAACAAACATTCCATAAACGATAACTATATCCAACCATTAAGCTTATTCTTTATTTATAATGTCATAGAACTGAATTTTTATTTACGACGACATTCAATGTTAAATCATATTTAATTAAGTATTTCAAAATATGAGAAGTAGTAGGTAACTATTCCTCGTGTTTTTATTTCGTAGGTGGTATTGCAACGATACATACCTATTAAATAAAAAAAAAACTAATTCAATGTGCATTAATTTAACAAAGGAAAGCATAGAGCTGAAGACCCTCGAAATGCGAACGACCGAAATCATCACAAATGTATTGGAACTCATTAATGCATGCATGATAACAGTGCACATTAGTAAAATCGATAAAATTGTATGTCGCAGTAATATACATATAAGGACAACTCAAGAAGTAACCATATGGCATAGATTAGCTAAGTAGATAGGCTATCAATCAGTAAAATATCAGGACCACAATACAGAAGCTACTCCTTGCAAGCCTAACAAGAAGGCAAGCGAGCCTTAAATAACACAACGGAATGCTGTAAAGTGATCAACTGTCCAGAGAGTTTAATAGAAAGACAGACATAAAACTAGAAAACATAATACACTATTCCATGTTTTATAAAAAATCAGATGTCATAGTGCACATATCAATGATGCGCCCATAGTAGTAGACGCAAAATAGCCTTTATAGCTTCTGCCTACTCACATCGTCCTTGCATTGGTGGCACCAGAATCAGAAACAATCGACCAGAGCCAACCCTACCGAACAACCCACTTCCACTGATCAATGTAGCCTGCTTTGGGCGATTCTGCAGACATGAACATTTCCTAGGCTTTTAGTTGCTCAGCTTTTTAGTAAATATCCCGCGGCTATGCTGTGGTTGTCAGCTGCGAGTAGAATCTACATATAGATTAGATCGAAGAATATCTTGTGTTAATCAATTTCGATAAGTTATGAAAGCAAGACCCAAATCCCAAAACAACAAAACTTCTAGTTCAATATATTAAAAGAGAACAAAAAAAGAAAAAAAGATGGAACAAAACTGGCTACGCATTACACTTCATCAAAAAGTCTATGACAAGCATGATTTATACGCTATTCCGTACCACTACTAATTTTTAATACCCTTCGTATAGAACCATGATTATTTAGCAAAGTAATTCAATTAATTAATATTAAGTTGGAAATGTTAATTAAATTAGGGCCATAATGCCCATAACGCATAAATTTAGGTTGTATAATAAATTATACTCTAATCCCATGAATGAAGGCTAAGGAAAATCAATTCTGACATGGTATCGCGAGCTCTAAAATTCTAACCCTGCACCCTTTCTAAATTACATCAATAATCGTACTTATTTTTTCTACAATATAACTTCTTGAATCTTGATGCGACATTGTTTGATGACGGAAATACTGTGTACTTTTGTTGTCCTGCAATCCAATGCAAATTTTCTATCGACTCATTCGCAACTGGCTAATGCAATTATATGTGACATCTACATTGCAATTGAGGCAGATATGATTAGAATTGTGTTTTTGCTGTTCATGGGCCTCCCGATTTGTGGCGTGAAAATATGGTAGTGACGACTTCTTCACTGCCTGGTTGTTGCTTCGCATCATGCCGTCACGTTGACCGTCCTACTGTTGCTTCAATTTCAGTTGATGCACATTTCGTTGGATACAGGGGTCTTGTTGCCATCATAAATCATGCTACATACCCATCTATAAGTTTGGTGTTTTATTCTAACATCAAGTAAATTCTCTTTAGCTAGTTTAGGCAGATATTTTCAAACATGTTTGTGACTTGTGAGCCATGACATTTATTAAATTATTGTTTAACTTCAAGATTTAATGGTTAGCGTTTTCTTTTACCTCTTTGTAATTTTGAAATTTTTGGATTTCTTGTCATGTTACTATCCAAAAGATTCATTAATGTGCATCATTGCCATTGTATCTTTTCGGTCATAACAGCAAATTATCAAATATATGATGAATTCAGCAAGACTTAGAGCGGCGAGTACTACTATAACAGTGTTTGCACCTAAGAGAGAAGACGCTAATAATCAAAGGGAAATAATAACGGGGTGTACATGTAGAAAGCACTACAATAAGCTAACTATGAAAGTCATGGCAGAAGATCTATTTTTCAACTCACTGATCACTTCAATAACAACTTAAGTTTTTGTCTAATGAACATGAATAAAAGGAATTCACATAAGTCATTAAATAAACATATAGAAATACAATCATCTAAGCAGATCATGAAAAAGAGCACAGTCTTCGGTTAAGCAATAAATTAGATGAAAAAAAGAGTTGATGAAGAAAAGGGGAGAGACCTTGGTGTGAAGCCACGGCCTGGGCTGGATTACTGGTGTTCGAACAGGCCTTGAGAGTGGGCTAACATTTCTGAGCTTCTCAAGGCTCTAGTAAGGCAAAAGAAGCTACAGTAATGTTTATGCACCATTAATCTGCACAATATAACCAACCTAAGGCCATATATTCAAAACACCCTGGCTAGTGGGCTTATATCAAATCTATCAAGTGCTGCTTTGATCCAGACTCGTAATCAGCAAAATAATTGAAGAGCAAATGGGAGTAAACTATGTAAGAAATATCATCCGAAAGAACTCAACAATGCGTTACCAAACCCTGGTACAAAAAGCCTCCTGAAACAGAGCCACATTGCAACTTCAAACACATGAAGCAACACACAGTCAAATCCATTGTTGCCTTCACAAACTATTTATATTAAACAAGTCTAAAATCCATCTAATCAACAAGATCACACAAACAATACATTGTAAACAAAGTTCACAATTCAAAAACCGTTTAGTCTTTTGCCAATATCAGTATATGGAACTGGGAGTATGAATCAATCAATACAATCAAAAAAGTATATAGAAAGCACTTGAATCCCAAATACGAAATCAAGCAATGATCAAGTCAAAAGTATGAAAAAAAACAATCAAATCAAAATTTAAAAGCAATGAATAATAGAAAGTAACTATCAAATAACAATAACTTAGAAGCATTAGGAAATCAATCACACCAGAAACCGAACCAGCAATTCAAGCAAACAGGAAAAGCACCCGCAATCACGCAAAACCACATATGATACCACCAGTCAGTATAGGGAGTTTCTTTTTGAGTTGAAGTAGAAACCCCCATAAACAATAGTTGCACGGGCCCATAGGTTGGCACCCCAACGTAATCAACATCCCTCACTCGAGAATCGCAAAAATGACGACTGAACCACACGGTGGTCGCAAAATAGAGGGAAGAGGAAGCAACGAAGGAAAGAGAGAACGAAGGAAGCATCGACGAAGATGTTCGCACGGTGAAGGAAAAGAGCTGGCGAAGTTGTGAATAGGTGGCGAGGAAATGAATGGTGAGTCATGGGTGTAAGGAAATGAATGGTAAAGTCAGTGGTCTAATCTGAGACGGAATGATGAAAGAGGGTGCATGAAGTGGAGTTCGTGAGTGTGGAAAGTGAAGGGGGTACGATGATAAAACAAAAATGTAGGGTAAATCTGGTAATCTAGACTGTTGGGACAATTAAAATTTTAGAGTAGGGGGGATATAGATGAATAAGTCAGATAGTCTCTGGAGTTGGGTACGATCGCTTGAGGGTTCAAGTTCCTGTGGGCATAATCAGATCATTATTCCTCATTTATATATTTGCTAAGAAGGTATGGTAAATAAAATGCGCAACCTCTCTATGGTGAGATAAGTCAGATAGTTTGAGGTTGGGTGATAGTTTGAGGCTTCAAGTTTTGTGGGATAATCAAGATCCATTGTGATCCATATTTATATATTTGCTAAGAATTAGCTAGTAATAATGCAACTCTCGCAGGAATTAGTGCATATATGACACAACTAGTAACAGAACATAATATATTACTCAAAGATGAGATTGGTTAGATTTTTACATTGAATTTGTATTGAGCAATGATTATAATCCTTGAAAAAATGAACTGGTGATGTTCAATAGGCCTATTATGGTCCTTGGGACATGTTCTACATGGTCCCCGGGTAAACTGTTCATTTCGAAGCCTAGAATGTCCATGTTCCGAAAGATAGAAATGTCATTTTCGAAATGCGTCAAGTGTTCATTTTCATAATATGAATATTCATTTGAAATTGAGCATTTAACATGTTCAGCTGACATCTCTAGTTTCGAAAATGAACATTTGCCTGGGACATGGCCGAACCATAGTAAGAATTTGGGGTTTTCGTGCACTCCCATAAATATCACTTTGACGGCCCAATTCACATTAGATTTTTTTGTTTCTGATGTTTGGGTATTGTTAGGGGTTGGCTGTTTTGGTCCAGTTTATTTTTAGATTTTGGTTTGAAATATGCGGTACCGTAGTAAAATCATCTATTTATTCTATTTTACTACGTATGACTTATTTTGTTCTCATTTTGCTTACTGAATTAATTCTTTGTTTTGTGATATTTCGTTTGAACTGTGTTCTGATTTGGGTTTGGATTAAGCCTGAATTTCTTTCTTCGTCTGTTAGTGTCATGCTGATGTAACACTACACAGGCCTAAGCATGGATCGGATATCTAATAGTTCTAAAAATTCTAGATTATCTGGATACTCGATGCCGAAATGTTTCGGATAATCAGATATCCAAAAAATTTCGGATCAATACTACGGATACTGATATCGATTTTGACTAATATATTTTTTAAAATTATGAATTTTATACTATTAATTTTCATGAAAAAGAATAATATTTTCCATAAAGTTACCGGATATCGAATATTTGATATCCGATTCCCCCAATGATACGACAATCTGATCCCGGTTTTTTGCGGGTTTTTTGGATATCGGTTCCGAAAATTTGAAATAATCAATTCCGAATTGGTATCGATATCCGATTTTCCGAATGAAATCCAAAAAAATCTGTCGGATACGGATCGAATATCTCGGATTTTCAAATAGTTTGCCTTCAGCCCTAACACACATTTGCACCTGTTGTTGCAGCTGCAACACTTTTTCTTTTTTCTGCTCGCAGAGACGCGTCATGCTCCCTATGAAGTGGGGCTCAAGTTGTGTTTGTGCTGAATCATCTAAGTGTCTTGTCATGTTTCATTTCTATGTACAATGAGAACTCATATAACAGATTGGTTTTCTGAAACATATCTGATATTCTCTTTGGTGATTTAGGATTGGAATTTCTTTTATAGGGTTTTTTAAAATAACCCGAGTTTTCGCGTTTTCCACAGAAATAAACCATGTTTTGTTTTGTCTACACAAATGCCCCGAGTTTCATAACCTTCACAAATACCTAAATGGATATTTAGCTTAACCGGTTAAGTTAATATTTTTAAATTACAAAAATGAAAATTAAAAAACACCAAAATATCTTCAGCCACCCAATCCTACTCCACTCCATCATCATACCACGACACCATCGGGTGTCGCGCTGCGCACAACACCAACAATGCTTGCCACCCACAACGCAAGACAACAGACCACTGACCACTAGAACGACCTAGCTCCTAAATGCACACACACCTACTCGAAATGCACCCTACTTCATCATATCAACACAACACTTCAACACATCACCACACACCTTCAACACATAAACCACACGTTCCAACCAACCACCCCGAAACTCTTTCACCACACAACCACCCACTTACTACCACCTTATCAACCACGCAAACGCATCTTAGAAAGCCCCCGCAGCAAATCGAGACTCCATTTCGACACACCCACCTAATTAATTTCGAATCAAGATCCACCATTCTATTTTTCGATCAATTCGATCAGACACTAAATTTTTTCATCTGTTTTGGAAATCATTTCGAATTGACTTCATGGCAGTGAATTCTGGTTGGCGGTTTGAAGTGGGCGTGTTTCGAATCTGGGTGTTTCAAGCTGTGGTAGGTTTCGGGGTTGAAGGTGGGTTGATGGTTTTGATTATGGCGGTGGTTCCATGGTTGGATATGGTTTTGATAGTGTTCAGAAGTTGAAGGTGGTGTGATGGTGTTTGAAATTGGTGTTGTAAGGTGGGTTGGGTTCGATTGGGGTTGGTGGTTGTGGGCGCGTGGTTGGTGTTGGTGTTGGCGAGGAGGGTGTTGTGTGACGCTGGTTGGTGGCCAAGGTGGTCGGTGTTAGTTTTGCTTTTGTGGAGGAGTGGTGCAAGTGGGAGTGGGAGGGGGATTGTTGGGTGTTTTTTATTTTTATTTTTTATTTTTAAAAAATTTATAATTAACACAACTTTGGTTAAAATTTAACCATTTGGTTATGTTGTGGAGGTGTTTAAAAACTCAGGAGTTTTTGTAGAACAAAAAAACCATGGGTGTATTTTGTAGAAAACACGAAAACTCGGGGAATATTTTATAGATAAACCCTTTTTATATTTGCAATTCTTTTTAGGTTTCATATTAAAGAGATTTCATTGATGGCCGGATTGAGAGGTGTACGAATAATGGCCTTAAATCTTAGTGGGTGAAATACTATCATAATTCATATGAACCTTGAGTTAATCTACATAAGTTTTTTTTGCATAAAACTACTACTTCAGGTATTTAATTACTTACTATTAATCCGAGTTTTGGTATGTTGTATTCTATGATTTATAAAAAAACCAATTCGATGATTTGTAATATGTTCTGAGATTGATAGATGAAATATATTAGAATGAAAGCAATTACTTCATATCAACGCTAATAATTTATATCTTTAGTTATTTCACTAATGAAGGTTTTTTTAAGGGAAATTCTATATGGTAGCACTCAGATTTTGTTTTTTCTATGTGGTAGCAACTAAGTTTTACTAATTCTATGTAGTGACCCTCAGTTTTTGATTTATTCTATACAGTGACACTTAAGTTGTTTTTATTCACCTAAGTTGGTTAACCCAACTCACTAAGACCCAACCACCTTTCTCTCTCCTCCCATACGTCCCAACCATTATCCCACCTCACCTGAAACCAACCACATCCAGCCAGCCTCACCCATCCACAGACTCACCTGCCACCCACAACCGCCCACCACAGCAGCCACCACCATCTCCAAATGAACGCACCCACGAAGTTAATCAACCCTCTTACAGTGCCACCACACCAGCCACCCTTACAACTCGTACCCAAACCACCGTGCGAACCCTAACCCAGCCACGCAAACCCTCTTGCCGCCGCCCCCACCGCTGCAACTCACGTGCGAAGAACAAAGGAGTCACATCAGATTGTGGAAGTGTTTTGCATGATTTTGGCTTCAAAATTTCAGCAAAATTCTTGTCTTTAATTCGAAATTGTTTTGAAAATCTTAATTATTTAAGTTTGAATTGCAGTTTGGTTTTAAATCTAGAGTTTTCTGAAAACTCTAGATTTTTCCCCAATTTGATTTTAAATATTAAATCTGCAATTTTGTTCAATTAGADTGAAATGAAATGTTGATTGCAATTTCCAAATCAGTTTGAGTTGCAAAAGTGGTTCGAAAATTGCTGGATTGCTTCGTGTTGATTGCAATGTCGTCATAGTTGCTAGCTTGATTCATGTTGGTTTTCGCGGTTGTTGTGAGGTGGTAAGTGTCGATGGAGAGGTGGGGTTTTGGCTAGGTTAGTTTGGCGGCAGGTGAGATAGGGTGGTGGTTGGGTTATATTCGTGGCAGGTGAGGTGGAGTGGTCGCTAGGAGGTATGGGAGGAGAGAGAAAGGTGATGATGGGGCTTGGTGAGTTGGGTTAACCAACTTAGGTGAATAAAAATCAAGTGAAGTGCCACTCTATAGAATAAACCAAAAACTAAGGGCCATTACATAGAATTAGTAAAACTTAGTTGCTACCATGTAGAAAAAACAAAACCTGAGTGCTACCATATAGAATTTTTTTAATTCTAGTGTTCTATTGTTAATGCTTTTTTTAACTCTAATTTCCAGTTGCTAATGAATTGAGGAGGAGGTTGCTTAACTAATATCTGCCTTATTTGCTTTGTTTTAGGGAATCTCCATTTCCTGTTGCTAATGGTTTTTTTTGTAGAATTTTAGGGAAGTTGGGATTGATAAATTGTTATGATGGGTAAGGGAGGGTATCTAATCACTTTACTTCTATTGAGAATGTTTTGAAAATTTAAAATGGTGATCCTCAATTTTTCAACTCTAAACTGTGATGCGAAACTTTGGGATCTAATATGGAGCTATTGAAGGAGGATGTTAAAACATCCTTATTGGATTAAACTTCCGAAATGGACATCAATATTTGGGGTGATACTTGTTTGTCTAAGCTTGGTGGTATTGTTGGATCGGTGGTGCGATTTGATAAGGCTACTAAATAGGGGGAAGAGATTGCTCTATGCTCGGATTCTGGTGGAGGTGGGTTTGACCAAAGATCTCTAACACTTACCAACATTATTTTAGAATGAGAAGGGTGTGCTGTTGAAATAGAAGTTGATTATGATGATGGTGTCCTGATACATGTTGCTAAAGTGTAAAAGATGGGAACCATAAAGAGGAGCATTGCAGGAGAGATGCAGGATACTCAAAGGGTACTCTCAGTGGGACACAGGATTCTAAATTGGGGGGACAAAATACGAACGTTACGTTATTCGATAATCGAATGCGCTCGGATAATTTTTTTTTTTTTTTAAAAAAAATGCATAATAAAAACAATAATTAAGTTTACGATGCAAATTCAATGTTAAAAGTTACAATCCAAATACAATTAGAAAAAAAATGCAATGTTCAAATGAAAATTACAGATTCATCCTCTGAGTTTTCATACTTTTTAAGCCACTCACTTAACTAACAAGTACAACTACTATTCCAATCAACTAGTAATAACAATTGAACTAATTAACAAGCAAACAAACATTTGTCTGAATTTCGAACAACATCATATCAAGTGATTAAAATAAATATGTAATCATGCTTAAGTAAAGTAAATAAAGAAATGTATAAAACAACAAATTTGCAAAACATATAAAACAAAGAAACAAATTCAACAACAATGATAAGATTAAAACAAAAAGTAAAAAAATAATAAAATAATGAAAATTCAAATCAAGTAGGAGTACTAATAACTAAACAATTACTTACAAATAAATTTAAAGAACTTAAATTGAAAGAGATTGTTAAGTGTAATTCACCCTAAAACACCAAAAAATGAATGGTAAGTTGAACAGGGATTCGAACCTAGATCTTAGACCAAATTATTGGGCCCTTGGGCTAGGAGAGTTTTACCAACTGAGCTGCTAAAGTTTTGTGTTTATAATGCTTCGTTGCTTTTATATATAATTATTTTTCTGGAATTTTTTTAAAAGAAACTCCGATTTTTTTTCTGGTGTCATGTCTGTCCGCTCGTCGTCACTGGTACTCTCCCTCTTGCTTACTCCCCCCCCCCCCCCCAAACACACACACACTGCTCCTATTGGGATTCTATTGTAAGGATGTGCTTGTGATAGATCTAATGTGTTTTCAAGGAGGTAAAAACTCCAAGCTAGGGTGATATACATTGAGGAGGGGTGTTTGATAAACTCCTTCGCCGTTAACCTTGGTCAATTCAATAAGTGTATGAGGGACAGTCTGTGGATTTATCTTGCCGATGATTCTGGTGTGGTTGCAACTAGGAGGTGAACCTTCTAATTGCAATGGATAACATCTCTCTCTGGAATGTGAGTGTATTGAATAACTGATAAGCAAGCTGAGGTGAGGAAGATGATTTTTCTCAAAATATCAGTTAATTCAGTCTCCTTTAACTAGGGTGAAGGCTTAAAATTTGGGAAAATTGTATCTGGGTCTTTGTCCTAATTGTTTTTTTATTCTAATCACTCGTGAATAGAAATGGTAGGATTGTTATTTTTGGCAACCTACTCCTTTGTGTTGTGGATATTATTCTTATTTTGGCTCAAATGGTTCACACTAAAATTGTATTCTAATGGAATGTGCTTTTTTCTTACTACTCCTTCGTTTTTTATTAGATGTTCCATACCATTTGGCACGATGTTTAAGAATTGATTGAGTTAGATAAAATAGTTGACTAAGTTAGGTAAAAGAGTAAATGTGTAGTAAATTTTTTGGAAAAAACTACTTTTTGGCGAATAGATTTGTAAAGTAATGAAGTTGACTTTAGAATGAGTAATTCATTAATGTAAGTAATAAGTAGGTAAATTTAAAAAGTTATTTTAGATTGGTTTGGAACAACTAATTGAAACAAATGGAAGTGGTAACAACTAAAAAATGGAGGGAGATCATTTATATTTCACAAGCAATAGAAGGACTAATTTGGAGGGATCTCATGGTTTAAGAGTTCTAAAGTATAAATGATGCTTGGTGTATTGAGTGGGATTTCAATGTGTTTATCTTTGAATGATAAGAGTTATGCTCCCATCAGATTCTGAATGAATCATAACACCAAATGTAGATTAATGATGTGTTGTGGTTTAAAGGAACTTAACTATAGGCAGTTTTTCACTTGGAATATAACATCTAGGAAGCTAGGGTTTCTCCAGAATTAATAGGGTTTTATGCAATTCCCTCTTTTTCAGTTGCTTCCAATGTAGAGGCTACTTTCCCCTGAGAATGCCTTTGATCACACGCCCCATGGTGCTCAAGGTGTAACACATTCTCTAGGTAGGAACCTTTTCAATTTACAATTATTGTTCTTGCATAATAGTTCCTTCCCTGTGGTGAAGAGTATTTGCAACAACAGATCCAGAGCTAATAAGATATTCTGTCATGCACAAGCCAAAAATTTGAAAAAGCTTTGAAAGGTAGGATCTAGAGGCCATGATAATTGTTATTCTATACTCGGGTGGCTTGCAAAAATTTAAGAGAGCAATAAGAAGCATGCACTCTCCCCTAATGATCCAATCTTGCTAGATTAGAGTTAAAAACTGCAAACAAGGAAAATTAAAGTTGCCCTTGATGTGTTGCTAAGACAAGGCTAAGATTTCTTGGCTCAAAGATGGCGATGAATGCTCAAACTATTCTTTAATAGCATTAAGGCTCAGTGGGTAGGAATATATTAAAATAGGGTGCAGAATATGGAAGGGCAATGATGGAGAATCCTTGACAGTATTTTTCAAGCTTTCTAGACTTCTATCTTCATCTCATAGGGTCTTCTACTTCTGAGAGGCTTCATGTTATGCAAATGTGGTGTGAATTTGGGTCCTATTTATCTGATTCTCACAGAAGACAGTTGATTGTAAGTTCACTAGATAGGAAATTAAAGCCATTCTCGATACCTAGGATCAAAGCCCCAAGGTTTCAACATCCAATTCTCAAGATAATTGAAGATTTTAGGGAAGATGTGCCAGATTATTCTAAAATTTTTCTTTGCAAGCTTCAAGTATCAGTGTTACTACACTCATTAAGGTCCAAAATGAAGTACCCAATTCAGTTAGTGACCTTAGCCATTGCTTGTTGTTCTACCATTTACAGTGTATTCATAACTTCTTGTATCACCACCTAGGTACATGAGCCACTAGTAGATATTGTCCTCTCTAGGCTAGCCCACAAGGATTCTCCTCAACTTTCATGTGTATGAACCCTAGTTCCCTCTCACCCACCTTTGAAAGGGATCCTGCATCCTCGAAAGCATAACAAGACACCAAAATGGGCCATTGACTGATACATCTTAACAACCCGTAGGTGCATGACCCACTGGTAGATATTGTCCTCTCTACTGGGTTCCACCCACATCAAGTTTGAGAGACGAAGTCTTATACATATTGAGTAGAATTGGATACCTCACATAGTAGATGCTTTTGGGTGGAAAAGTCCAATCACAAAGCAAATCCTTGCGGCTAGGCCAGAGAGGACAAATCTACTATGTGGCTCATGCACTAGGGTGTTATACTTTCTTTACAAAAAATTGGGGAATGTTTTACTTGATATCATTAGCCCTAGCCAGGGAGCTTTATATGTGGTAGAAGTATTAGCATATATGTTTCTTCTATTCAACATGATTAGGTTATATAAAACTTACAAGAGACAGCCTGTTGTCTTTCAAAATGGATATTAGAAGGCATATGACACGTAGTTGGAGATTATGGTGGAAATGATGGTGAGTCTAGGTTCCTACCTATTTTTATCAACTAGTCATTGGTCTTCATCACTTCTCCTCAGATAATTCTCTTGATTATGGAAGTCCTTCCGAGCTGTTTGCTCCTAGTAGGAGTTGAGAATAGGGATCCACTTTCCCCTATTGTTTACCTTTTGTATGGAGTACTGTTCCTGAATTATGAAAAGTGAGCTTACTTCATGACTTTAAATTCCATCCCTTTTGTCGGAAGCTAGAATTGAATCATCTTTGTTTTGCTGATGACATTTGTTTTCTCCAAGGGACACTAACTTCTACGTAGCATGTTAATGGATTGGTATGCAAGTTTTTTCTCGTACTACAGCTTGTTGTGAATCTGGGAAATTGAAGATGTATTGTGTCGGTGTCCAAGCCAGATTATGGATAGATTCGAAAAGGCTCTCTGAGTTCCTCCTTAGTAATATTCTTTTTGGTACTTGGAGTGTACCTATGAGTCATAAGAAAGCTCAACTCATGGTGTGAGTCCTTAATCAGTAAAATGTGTGCCGTAATTACCAGTAGAGTTCTAGAAACTATCTAATGCGGTAGAATTCAACTTGTTACACTCGGTATTGACGGCTATTAGTATGTAATTGGTGCCACATTTGCTTATCCCAAGGTTGTGCTTCAGAACGATTTTTTGCTATCAGCAGAACACTTTTTAAAATGGCATGGGCAGCATGAGGGGTCTAATTATGCCCTATTGCTTGGTGAGATATTTGTAAACCTAAAATGCAGGTGGGTTGGGCATTTAGGAAAATATTTTTTAGAACCTTGGGCATTTGAAAGCATGTGGTGCCATTACTCCAAGAGGACAATTCTATGGTTATAATGGGTGCATACCATTTATGTTAAGGAGAAGTCTTGGTGTTCTAATGTTCCTCCTCCTTATGCGAATTGATTGGAAAGCTTGTTAGTCAAAGGATGAGCTGAAGGACTTGATGTTTTTGCAGGAAACTTACTCCATCAAGAGGGTTTTGATTCCTTATGTGGGAAAACCCCAAAGCTACATTGTTGTAAGGAAATTTGGGAATAGATTTTCGATTCCCAAACAATAGAGTCATTGCTTAGGCTTTCTTGAGAGGTATGCTTGCTACCAAGGATAGTTGGCTAGATGGATAACAATAATGATCTCGCTTAGTTGCCAATGTGACACTGCCATGAGTCCCATCCAGCCATCCTCACCTCATTTTTCTTGATGATTCAGTTCTAAGTGTTTAAGGGCACTTCTGTGGTTGGGATTGGTTTTGAGGTTTGCTGCTATTGATTGTTATCTTGGTGTCTTCGGAGCTGGCAGACATGTTCTTTCGCGGAGAAGAATCTATATATCCCCATCATAAGTCTTGTTTACCATCTTCGGTTAGCAATGAAATAAATAAATCGTGGAGTGATATTCAACCTGGTGTAAATTATTAAGGAATACTATTGTACGGGCACCGCGCATCATCGGCCGGACTAGGTCCGTCCTTCTGCTCTGGGGGGTACAATTAGTTAATACTCAAATTGCTAGAATTGAATTCTTGCTTTTGCATAGTGTGAGTATGCCCGATTGTATTTTTATTACTCGAAACGAGTACAGAGACTCGCACCTGCGCACCACTTCTTTGGAAGTGGGAACGTTCTAAGCTTGCCTATAATTGCTAAAGTAAGGCGACGGACTCCATGTCGGTAGTGCCCAAAGGTCTGAATTAGGGGACAAGGGTAAGGTGAAGTAGTGCACAGCACCCCCGGCGTCTAGCTCTCTACTCGGTCCATGTGAGTCCATTGTCAAAAAGACAACACAACAAATTTCCGTTTTAACCCTAGCATGCAAATTACTATGTGGGTTGCTATAACAGAAATAGTTCACAAAGGACTAATTTGTTGTTGCGACATGTGCGTTTTACATCGTATTAAAGGTGCCTAAAAGCCAATTGTCCATGAAATTAGTCTTATTAGGCGTGAGAAATGCAATTTGCGTCTTGTTAAGACATAATAGTTGTGCGATTTGCAAGCATGCAAGATTCAACAAGAATTAAAGTTGTGCCTAATATTGATTTAATTCATGTCGAATAGTGTTAATCAATTTACATGCTAATTTGCATAGAAAGTCCGTTTCTAACAAGCATGCAAAAAGGATGTTTAGAGATTGAGACATTGGCCTCAAACTTACCTTGCAACACGGTGCTTAATGAATGAGAACGCTGCCTAGGGACCCTGCGAACTCGTACGAAACACGAACAAACCCAAATCGAACTCAAAATAAACAGAACAACCCCAAATCAAACCAAAGAACTTGAGATCAAGACCAAGATCTCATATGAGTGCAGTGAATGGATGCGTGATTGTGTTTTGAAATGTGTTTGATGTGTTTGAGAATGCTTTTGATTTTTTTTATGCTTTTGAATGTATGAATGCTTTGAATTTTGAATGCAAAGTGTGAGAGCTTTTGATGTGTTTTAAAGAGAGAAGGAAAAAGAAAACTGGAGAGAGAGGCGTTTGAGAAGTCAAATGAGGCGTCGATCATCCTCCAAATGAGGGGGTCGGCCTAATTTAATTGCCAAAGCCAAAAAAGGCAAGAACTGGACGCAATTAGCCCAAAATTTGTGCGTAATTACAACGCCTAAAACTGGCCAATTGCCGCCCAATACTGCCTGATTTTGCTGATTCGTTTGCCTTTTGAAATTGCGTAATAATATAAAATCGAAAAAAATTCATTTGATTTTATTTGATCGCGAAATTTTGACAAACAAAATCACTGATAATTTGGGGAGATATTCTTAGCGAGGCCCCACGTCGTTGTGGCGAAGCTCCGAACAAGCCATTTTTGACTCGGTCGTCGCGCGTTTTGCTTAGGAAATTCATAACTATTTCTATAACTCCAAAAAATTATGGCAAAAATATTCATAAATCCTTGTAAAACATAGTGCATTGTTTTAGAATTTAGTGAATTTGAATTGTTTTCATTTTAGTTAACTATCGCAAAATTTACACAAAATTGTGAAAATTCCGAAATTGCCAAAATGATTAGAAAAATTCAAAAATTCTAGAAAAAGTTTTAAAAATAATGTAAATTATTTAAATTAAAAACTTATTTTAAGGGTTCTTTGTGTACAAAAACGTGCCCTAGTTAGTGTAGTGAAAACTTGCCTTTTTAGGGTCTGTTAGGGCCTTAGCTCTCTCTCAATTCAACTTGTGTGTTGCAAGGGGTGTCTTATCATCGACCGTATTAGGCTAGGGACAAATGTAGGTATCTACAACAATGTTTACTATAAAGCATAGAATTGCACACTTTCTTAATACGAAGGTGAAATGTAGTGATAGGTGTTGATTGATAGCCTATAGAGTTTGGCCTGAGGAGTTTGTTCCTTGGGTTGATTACATGTCCTTCCTGTTTAGGTTGTAAATTTTGACAGGTTTGAAATTTATATTTTCTTTGCCTTTGTTACTGATAAAAAACATTTGGTTGACTTTGTTGACCAATATTAACCACAATTGACCGAGAGTTTGACCTACAACGATTAAGATGAATGTTGACAAGAGACAAGCAATACTCGACACTTATTAAGTACTCCACTCCAACGATTGAACATAATCACTTGAAGAGAATACTTAAGAGGTGGCCCATTTAGAAACATCCCAATATAGAAAGGCCCATGGAGCATCAAGCGAAGAAGGAGACTTGGAAGGAAAGCACCGGAGAATTCAAACATTGAAAAGTATCACCAAATCAAATAATTGCCCGAAGGAGCAACCGATGCAAACTTCCCACAATCTCTACCATTGAGACCTATAAATCGGCAAAGCTAGATAAACAGAATAAACAATCAAACACTCATCAAATAAACACTTATCTTTCTCATTTTATAGCTTTCCTTAGCGGCACTTGGCTTAGCAGCCGAGTATAGTGTAGCTTAGTTTAGATMCGTTTATCGTAGCGTAGTTCATCCCTATGGATCAATAGTGTGTCTTTATCATTCCCAATTGTGTAAACATGGAGGTAATCATCCTTCCTTGTGATACAGTTGTAGTTTGAATCTATCATTACTATCTAATCGATGGCTTTCGTTTCTCTTCATTTATGTTTGTCCAAAGCTTTAGTTTTATTCCACAACAAGTTTACTTCCTTATGTTCATACATTCTTAACTTCTTCTACGATCTTAGGATCCATTTTTACATTAGCGAGATTATATTTATAATTAGTGACCAGAGGGGCAATCCCCTACTGAACCAAAAACAACATTGGGCGGTTGACTTATTGGCGAAGTGCAAAATCACCTCAACAGGTTTTTTGGCGACCACAATGGGAGAGGATTTTGCAGCAGTTACTTCTCAACCATGGTCCCTAAAAGATATACCAGAAGAAGTGGTAATCAAGAGGATGATACTTCATCCGATCAAAATCTTGAGAACTTACTTGAAGATCTTGGTGATTTAGAAACTGCTCCACAACAACAACAATCTGTTGAAGGTCTTGTGCCTCCTGAGAAAATCGAGTCTCAAGCACAAAGACTAGACGGTTTGCATCTAAACAGGGGGGAGACCAATCCTTTTTAACCAAAGTCTTGCTCAAGCAGTTTGTCAGTCTTGTGTTGGCAACTGCAGATTCTTATCATTCTGCAACTATGCTTTACCTTTATGGACTAGACGATAGGAATCAGGATTAAACTTCAGGCTTAATTGATGCGATAATAGATATTGTATATATAACTGTAATATATAATTGTAATATATAATTGAATATTATATATAATTGTAATATAATTGTAATATTATAATTATATAATATAAATTGTAATATATTGTAATATTATAATTGTAATATATATATTAATGTTATAATGTTATACTGAATTATTTACCTAGTTGTTTGTTTTTTAACATTTTCTCAATCAAATAATGATAATAATCGACGATAGCATATATAATATGCATAAAATTTGCAATATATAGACAATCCTCTCTCTCTCTCTCTCTCTCTCCTCATAATATATATCTATATATATATGGTATATATATATATATATATATATATATATATATATATATAATATATATAATATATATATATATATATATTATATATATATTATATATATACTTATATTAATATATATATATATATATATATATTATATATATATTATAGATATATATATAGATATATAATATGGGGTTTCTATATATTGGATTTTTAAAAAAAAAAAAAATATAGACTATTTGCTGCGGTATGGTTAATAACCGCAACAAATATGTTTATTTGCTACGGTTTTTAGCCATAACGCAGCAAATAGTCATTTGTTGCAAGCTCATTGCTGCGGGTTGAAATGCAGCAAATGACTTTTTCTACTAGTGAATGGCTCATCTACATTCTAAATAGGCAGCGATACAATTGTCCTAATATGTGGTGGGTCCTGGCGCCAGAAATATATGGTTAAAAGAAATATTCACAGCTAAAGGCAAAAATAGGGCTGATATACTGCCAGACTTACACATCATGGAACGGTTAAGTGAAAATAGAATGAAGTACTCTCTCCTCTCTCCTGGTTCACTTTTCGGGAGATTTAGTGAAATGCATGATGAGTGCATAGAAACCAATTTTGTCTATCTCCCATTACTATATATAGGAGTTTGTGGCTTTTGGTGTACAATCCTCAACACCTTACACCACGGACTTGCAACATTGTTGTATGGGAAAGTCCGTAAGGGAGGTAATATCTGCAGATATGACGTCATGAACCCTAAAGTAGTACAAGTAGTTAAGAATAGGATCCACAAGGACATTAACGCGCATGTTAGTAACCCATTGAAGGGGATTGTGCTGAATGTCACAAGTTTGAGGAACCAAATTCGTTTTACTTACCATGACTGGTGAAGTTCTTAAGGTGCCTAACACTAATCGTCATCATATTATCTTGTACTAAACCTTAACTGGATTTTGCTAAAAACCATTTTGGGGATGAATCCTTTTCCTTTCTGTACATGTGGTAAGTCGTATGGGCAGCACTCGAAGACTCCTTATTAAAATGCACTTAGTAAGCTTGGTGGTATTCTTTTTTGAATTTCTCTTGTCCTATTATTCTCAAGTCTAAATTAAAATGTAGGACAAAGAAGCCATACCTTTCTTCCTTGCAAAGTGATTTGCCAGAGTAAATCTAGGCGAAACGAATCCTGGTGATTTTTCGATAAATTGACACAATAGGCTTGGTCAATGGAAGGGGAGAAATTTTGCATTGATGAGGGTTCACGAGATAGTTCCATCGTGCAATTGAAATTAAAAATGGCGGTTAATGTGAAATTCAAAGAAAGGAAATTCTGGAAAAATAGTATCCTGTTTAAGGAATAGGATGAAGAGAAGGGTAAACAGAATGGTGACGTTTTGTAGCCTTATACGTGTCATTCAAACCTAGAAGTTTGACTAACAAAAAAGTGTTTTCATGAAAAATACCTCTCTACCTTTATCAAATTAACGGAATTATAAGGGTAAAATACAAAAGGAGGTGTTTGAAACATATTAAATGATGATTGAACTCCACTATACACTATAAAACTCCAAGGCATCTGAAAGATTTCACTCTTACTTATTTGAAAGAGTTGCTTTGGGTCTCATGTTCTTTTTTTGTCAATTTATCCTTAAGATTTTTCTTTCTTAATTCTTGTTGAATTCACCTCTAAGCCGAGGATGGATCTTGTCTGGAGTAATTTGTAGGCCAAGCTAAGTCTCAAGGTTTCAAAGGTCTAATGTGTCAAGGTATGAGAAAGTTCTCTCCTCGCTCTTTTCCTTTGAACAAGAGAAAGGCAAAGAAAGGTGCTGAAAGACGAGAGTTCCGAGATTCCTCATTTGGCGTAAAGGGATTGGTCGTCCATACACAGATGAAGAACGTCGTGTAGATGAGGAGTATCCGAGAAGAAAGAGAGAAAGAACTTAGGAAATCAGTGGATTAGACAGTGATTGAGGTGATCCAAAAGAAGACTCAACGAAGAAGTCAGAGGAAAAAGCGCAGACACAGAAAGCGTTTATCCAAAAGATTAGTCAAAATAGGTGATTCTCTGACGATGCTGATCTAATAACTATGTGTTAGCAAGATGATTAATTACTCAATCATCTCTCTTAAGCATCCCTA
>SNQN01002322.1:0-16076 GCA_008642245.1 Bassia scoparia | reverse complement strand
TCCCTCATTTTTCTTAAAGACGAATGCTTATGAAGTGACAAGTAATATTTTGAGTAATTTTTTGAATGTATTGCTTCATAAGTAATTATAATGTATGATGCCTAAGTCTAAAAGCAATGTAGATTTTTATATATAATATTAAGTTCCACAAAATATGATATCAAGTGATACAATTTCAAAATGTATTTCTTGATGTTATTAAGAACACAAACAATATGATGGAAATTAAAAKTGTGTCACCAACAAGAAATGTCCCATCATATTATGGCTGGTAATTAATGACTTTGARTRTGTGAAAATAAAACCCAAAAACATTTTCATAAATCAGGGAAATTACTAAGAAAGCTTCATGAAACGATGGTGGGCGACGTGGACAATTAATTACCACGCCACTAAACACATCATTTAGTGTTACGATTTAGGCGAAGTTATCAAATTACTTTGGTAACCGTTCATATTACTCTCCTATAAATACCCGTCTCTTACCGCATATGTTATTCACACAAACCCCTATTCTTTTCTTACTAAATCTCCTTGTTATTTCAAGCTCTCTCTCAAAATTATAATGTTCCAAGTAATGAACATTAATGAAGATAGAGAAGTCTGCATATACAGTATTACTGATCCAGGAGCATATATAGGGTATTGGGGAGTTAATCTTGTTCCTCTTTATCATAGTGCATGGGCGATCCCAAAAAAAGTGTTACAAGAGTTTAAGTCTTTGGAATATCCAGACGATTGTGAGAACCATCATTTGGCTTTCAACAGAGTGGCTGATTTCCTGCACCTAAAGAGGGAAACGTTCGTCCATGGTCTCACTTAGCATTGGGGGAACAACCCATTGATTCAAGAGAAGGAGGAAGGAGAAACCAGGAAGAGCATCGTGMAAACTTTCCACAATGCAGACTTCATCTATTCCAACCTATTCCCGTATGTGAGGGGGATATTCATGCATTGCACAACTTGTCTTTGGTGTGCAAGACCTTTGCTATGGGCGCCAAAGRTGTGTTTGGAGATTGGGTCATGTTCTACAACTAGTTGGTCATCGTGAGGGACCAATACTATGAAGTGTTATTAGCCAAAGGTCTTGGAAATTCTATCCAAACGATGCATTATTACTAGCGTAGGCAAAGGCTGACACGACACGAACACGACCTATAAAAAAGCGGGTTAGGTTCGATTTTTTTGACATTTCGAAAGGTAAAAATTGGGATCCGACCGAACACCAACCTGAAAATAAATGGTTATGTTAGGTTGAAATTCGAACACGAAACCAACACGAAACGACACGAAACTTAAAAATTAAAAAAATAAAATATTTCATGGGCAAAATATTACTAGCGCAAGCAAAAGTGACACAACAACGAACTGAAAAAAAGAGGTAGGGTCGAATTTTTCTGACACGAAAACATAATGGGTCGACACGAACACGACTTGGAAAAAAATGTCAGGTTAGGTACAGAAACCAACACGAAAAAATACGACCATACACGGACACGTCACGGCCCATTTGGCAGCGATTATTAGAAGTGTTGCTACCAATGTGGGGATGACTACATTAAATGGCAAAGTACGTGAATTGGGATATTACTACACCGAGGATGATGACTTTGAAGGGTACTGAGCGTCCAAATGTTAGACAAATTGAAACCCAACTACCTAGTGCTCTAATGGTCACACTTCACTGGAGATTGCAAAATAGTATGCAAATATATTAGGTCTTAAATAGTAATTCCAGGGATCATTACTTAATTTCCCTTCTTTTGATATACCTTAATCAGGGAACAATAGAATTCAAAAATATTGTTCATGATTTAAGTTAGTTTTAATTTTGGAACTTTTTGTCAAAAAATATTGTTTAACAATGTTACTATTTGTAATTCTGAAATTATTAAATGGAAATTTTGCTAAATTAAAACTTAGCTTGCAAGTATAGTACATTTATCATTCATAATGCTAACAGTGTTTTGTGATAGACAAGAACAATTACTAGTGCTTGCGTCATAATCAAAATGACGATGTTGTAATAATGGTGTTGCCTAGGATAATGCATCAATTTATTGCTTGCTTTGGCTTCCAAGTAATTTTTCATCAAGGTAAATGAATTCTTGGAAGTTGTGCATGTACAAATATCTATTATCCTAACAAAAAACACTTCATTTCATTTTATAGCAAAAGTGAGTGACCACAAAATTATAATTACTACGGAATTATAAGGCATTATCATAACAAAAGCTTAAAATGATAGTTCACTAGCCCCTAGCGAGGCTTAAAACGTTAATTCGGAAGGTAAATGATATCGCCCTTGCAATTTAAGGGGCCAATATGTTACTATTCAAAAATATTTTGGTTGGCTTTGTTGACCAATGTTGTTTGACTATTGTTGACCACAATTGACCGAGATTTTGACCAACGATGATTAAGATGAATGTTAACAAGAGACAAGTGATACTCGACACTTATTGAGTACTTTAGTCAACGATAGAAATAAGCTCTAGAAGGGAATATTTGAGAGGTGGCCCATTTAAACAATCCTATATAGAAAGGCCCATGGAGCATCAAGCGATGAAGGACTTGGAGGGAAGCACCGGAGAATTCAAACATTGAAAAGTAGCACCAAATCAAATAACTGTCGGAAGGAGCAACACTGCAAACTGCTCACGATCTCTACCATTGAGGCCTATAAATAGAAAGCAGGATCAACAGAAAAAACAATCAAACCACATCAAAAATAACACTTATCTTTCGCATTTTATAGCTTTCCTTAGTCGCACTTGGTTAGCAGCCAAGTATAGTATAGCTTAGTTTAGATTAGTTTATCGTAGCATAGTTCATCCCTATGGATCAAATAGTGTGCTTTTATCATCCCATTTGTAAACATGGAGGTAAACATCCTCCTTGTGATACGGTTGTAGTCTGACTCTATCATTACTATCTAATGGATGACTTTCGTTTCTCTTCATTTCTGTTTGTCCAATTTTAGTTTTATTCCACAACAAGTTTACTTCCTTACGTTAATACATTCTTAACTTCTTCTACGATCTTAGAGCATTTTTACATTAGCGAGGTTTTATGTAAAATCAGTAACCAGAGGGGTAGCCCCTACCTATAGACACCAAAAGCGTCTCCCCAAATTGAATAGCCGATGAGAAAAAGTACGACATCTCGAAATAGATATGATTTTGAAATCTATGGAGAAATCCATAAATCCAAACACATTTGCACGAGTTAAATTAAAGTTGAGTTCGAAATCATACACCGACGGCCAATAATAGGCGGAAAATATTTATTTTAATTATTCTCTTTTTTGGACATTTTCTTAGCAAAAACGATTTTTTAAGAATATTTATAAAGGTCATTTCTAAGATTTTTCATTCTCATCTTATTCTTCTCATTTTTGAGTCTGCCAGTATTTTTAGATAATTTTATTTTTCTTTTTGATTTTCTATGACTTTTAACAGTTTTATTAAATGATTTTAAAATAAAATAAGTTCAGAAATCTAGAAAGATCGAATAATCCAATATTCTAGAAGCGTAATCTTGATCTCCAAGGAAAACAAAATCCAGATGTAGGATTTCCCGGACCGTATGATAGATCTAGAAAATACTGTTGCAAAATTCCCAAAGATATCTGACGAAAGATAGCTAGAATTAGTCTTTGCTATCTTATCCTTCCCAAAATGCCTATAAATACATGCTCTCGGTGCTTAATCAAACATCAACAAAATATCAACGAAAATCATCCTACGAAGTGCAATTCAAAGCTCTCAAAAGTCTCTCTCTCATTCAAATACAATCCACAAACACAAACCTCTCTCAAAATCAAAAGTCCTTCGAATTTGTCGCAACTTTCTGAGTCGAATCTTTGCGGATTTAGGTACAAATTCTGAGGCTATTCAATCAAACTCTCTCTCTCTCTCTCTCTCTCTCTCTCTCTTCTCTTGTTATTAATTTTGGTTAATATAATACATTGAATTTCGTTTTGCTTTTGGTTATCAATCTTGTAAGTTCATTCGTTTTCAATCGTTTTCGACTTATCTCAATCGTTTAATTGTAATTTTCAATGCTAACGATTTCCTTTGTTGTGATAAGCAATTCAATTGGAAGCAAAGCTTTTGATGCGCTAATCTTTGTTTTCTTTTGTATTGATAGCGTTACAAGGTGAGTTGGTTTGTATATATTTGAGTTTTGATTTCTATATATAGTATTCTTGATTTTTGTGCACATGACTCTTTCGATTGCTTAAATAAGACCGGAATTTGTTTGAATTACATTAAATTTAGATTAATTATGGACGAACAGATTTTAGACATCATATTAATTTGATTAATTCGAAGTGATCACAATTATTAGGCTAGGTAGCGATGCTTGTATAATAGAAATCAACTTTTGTAGAAATTACTAGGTTAATGTGCTTTTTAAGGTCAAATCGATAGGCTCTTTGAATTCAATGATTATGATTTATGGAACTACAATGAGATCGAGTAGAGGCCGCTACGTGCGGGCGGATTGGGTCAAAGATCTTATCCATACCATGTCCCTGAACCCACACTTTGGTTACCAAACCAAATTGTGGGGCCATTAGTTTGGCACCAATGTTTCGGGCGTCCGTGATTAACCTGTATAGGCACGGTGGCGATCCCCTCTATTGACAACACCCCCAACGCACTCACGTGTGGTATCTGTGGCTCAAGTCCTCAATTCAAAATCGACGTAGGACGTAGGCCCGATAAGGGCACGCACCTACAATCACCACCATCCTTCCCTTTGCAACTTTATGGACAAATATTTCTCTCACCATAGTTGCCACCGTAAGCCTCCTCTGTTGTGCAAAATTTTGTGAAAATTGGTTTGCGTGGGGTTGTGGTGGGTATGCATGGGTGTAGGTGTGGTTGTAGTTGTGTGTGGTTATGATAGGTTTGCAACTTTTCATGGGTGTGGTGGTAACGATGGTAGTGACGTGGTGGTGAATTATTTTGTCTTTAAAAAATACAAAGCTACCATTTAACTTTTAAAAACGCAAAGTTTAATATATTTTTCATCAATCCTCTAATTCACTATATTTGTCATAACTCGAAGATACACCTGTTTTGACTTGACAGGTATTAAAAAATAAAATATAGTAAAAAAWTTGRATTTTAATATCTTTCATTATATCTCCCTTCTATCATTTTGCATGATTGTATTTACTTTTTTTAATCTTAATTATCTCTATATATCTTTATTTACWTTTRTTTTAAAAGATCAKTGTCTCTATATATCTCTTTTATCTTCTTTCMTTGTGTTTTCTATTCTTTCATAYCAGATGAAGAAATCATGCAATACTAACAAACTTTTGGGATTTTCAGGTTTGTTTTCTCAAAATGTTATCACTCGCTTGTCTATAAAATATTTGATTCTTAATTTTTTAATTATGTTTATTCTATGCATAATGAATATATGTGAAAGAAACATACAAACTTTTTAAATGAATCATGCAAATACTAGTGTTGGGAAAGAAGGTTTTTTCATATTGATCTTTCTATATAATTTTATAAATTTATCTACATAATGTACCTAATAAAATATTTCTTTTTTTAAAAAAAAAAAAAGCAGAATATACACTAAATAAACATCTACCACTAATTTCTAATGATTTAATTTTTGTGATTTAATTTTTAGTATTTCTTTGAAAATTAATTCATTAATAACAATTTTATATACTCCGTATTTCACAAGTATTGTATTTTGTGCATTGTATGGTGATGTTTATATTAAATGAATGTTTTTTGCTCTTTTTTTTTGTTCTCTAGTATATAACACATTCTTCTTTTTATTTTGTTTACTTAATTGTCAATAATTAACTACAATGCAATGCAACGTGCGGTTGAGGAGGAGATTTTATAGCATGAGTTGCGATTAAAATCTCCATTTATTACATTGTTTTGTACAATCATAGAGATTAAAGACTCGACAATATGACAATAAAAGAATAAAGGAGTTTGGATTTTCTTTGCTAAACTTGCATTGTTTAAAATGTCCAACAATTAATTAGTTAATATTAAAATAAGTAGGTAACTACAGTTTTCAAATGCACTTATAATGAGAAATTAAGTATGATCAAGTGAGATTTCATCATAACCTAATTATATATGAGAAAGTTAAGTTGATCATCAAATTTATACATTGGTTATCCTTAATTTTTCAAAGTGGGATTCACAACGAGTTGCTCTTGGCAACTTAATGCTCGTTCGACATTAGTTTTATTTTTAGTATTCAATTTTATTTGAAAACAAACAAAGAAAATCTAGAAAAGTGATTTGGATTTTTGTTGTCAATTTTGAAATTATGATGATTTTAATAGGATTAAAGACTCATTTGTTTGGATGTGGGATGAAAATTCCTTGAACGTTATTTTCCCAATGAATTGAATTTCAATGAATTACTAAATATTGTTGTGTATCATGGGAATGAAAATTCCTACAAATTTCTAGAGAGTTCTACTTTCATAATTGTCAACCAAACAACATACGAAGTACTTCTCCGTTTCAATTTAGTCGCTCACTTGGGTTTGCACGGACTCCTATGTAATGTTAAGGAAGAAGAGATAGAGAGAAAAAAATAAGGGGACCCATGTGGGAGGAGAGAGATAGAATAATGATTTACCCAAAAGGAAGTGTAGCAAGTAATGTAAACACATGTCATAAAAGGGAAGTGTAGCGAGTAAAATGAAACGGAGGAAGTACAAAATTCAACTCCTAGAAATTTTAAGTTTCCTACTAATTGACTATGTCAACCAATCAACACCTTTTTTATTTGATCTTTTTATATGTTGATCTTTTTTATATGATATATTTTCATTCACTTGACTTCGAAGAGCATTAAGATATACATAATTATGATGTCAAAATTTTTTTAGTATACCTTGAGGAGCTACTTCTCTTACATCATTTGCTTATATCGTGTTGTGCATTCATCAATTGAGCAAAATAAGAAATAATAGTTGTATAAGAGGCAACGTAACCAACATATATCCTTGATATACCTAGGTATTCGTTTGGTGATTGAGAAATAGTTTTCTTTAACATTATAATCTCTTTTTTGCCTATTTTCTAGGAATTTATGAAATGTTTTTATTAACTAGCTTTATTATTTTGACTTAAACTAACTATTTTGAAGAGAGAGAAATAAACTAAACTATTTCATTGAATATGAAACTTCGTTTACTTATGCGAGTTGGTTAGTAATTACTAAATTTCATTGAAACTGAAACTTTCGTTTCTCCCATTAAACCAATATTGTTGTGTCAACTAAATAACACATGCAATTGCATTTCTTAGGAAATAAAATCCCTCTTTCATTTTTACTTCAACCATACAAGGTCCTAGTACTCTAAAAATGTCTCATGCATGTCTTGATTTGGAGTTTAGTGTTTGTTTCAATGCCTAAAGGACAAATTTTTTCATGCAATCATGATAATAACTTGGCATATGTTTGCAAAATCTTATTAAACTTATCTCAAAGTTATTAGTACTCCTTCGTTCCAGTTTATTTTTTTATGTTTTCTTTTGGTGTTCTTTTATTCTTTACGTTTCCTTTTTTATTATTTTAACATTTTTCCTATTAATGTTACCTTTACTCCTAAAACTTTCATATACTATTTATTTCTTCTTTATTCTTGATTTTCAACCCAAACTTATCTCTTCACTATTTTAATTCACCTGTAATGTTACTACACACATCTCAAAATTAAAGAATAATACAATTTAAGTAATACCAACATATTTTATCCAAATACTAATTTTTCTTAATTGACGTGCACTTTTAAAAACGTAAAAAATAAATCGAAATGGATGGAGTATATATTATTTGTACCGAGAAGCATAACTTTTATATTGGTAAATTAAAGTGTGACTTAAATGAAGTTATGAATTTTAAAATTTTGTATGTTTTAATTTCAATTTAACTCAATTGTCATTAGTTCATTGCAATTTTATTGCATAAATGAAGCAAAGCTAGTCGGAGTATGAATATTCAATCCGAGATTCATTACATTTTTTTTTTTCTTTGTAAATTTTCAATATTTTAACTTGACAAGTAATAAATCTAATGATTATTTTTATTTTAAAAAAGAAGAAGTATTATGATGGGCAAACAATCACAAATGTGGAATTAGCAATTTAGGCATTTGCAGATTGATGGAGTTGTTTGCCTTGGTGTGATGGAAAGAGTCAAAAATGAAAGAAGTGCTCCTCGTGAGGATAGTGGGTAGGTATAACCTGCAAATCGATCGGTCAGGTCGGTATCGGTCGGTCAATGCCGGTTTCGGACATTTACAGGTCGGTCATTTTCGGTACGGGTCGAATTTCTTTGTTCATGACCCAATGTTTTCGGTAACAGGTCGGTTCGGTCGGTCAAGTTTTTTTTAGGCGCTTTTTTTTCTTTGTTCCGATGTTTCGCAAAAATTAGATCAATTATTAAGGTTTTTGGACTTAAAAGTGTATAAATGTGACTAAACTAAGGTAGAATTATTCATAAACCATATATTTGTCTGAATTAATGAATTTATTATTTGCAAAAGATGGTTAGGATTCAAGGTAAAAAATGTATAATTGATCATATTCACTAGTAATTTTTTATCGAAACTACACCTTCTGCTTCTTTTTTATTGCAACAAGTGAACTTTTGCAATATTTACATTTTACTTTTGACTAATATTTGTGATTTGTACATAATTAAACACATTTATAAGTAATTATACTAGATAAATCGGTCAAATCGGTCGGTCAGGTCGGTAATAGGTCGGTCAGCATTCTAAAACAGGTTAACGGGTTCGGTCAAAAAACGGGTTTCGGTCAAATCTTTCCTTGTCATGTAATCCGCTTTTCCGGGTCGATTTCCAGGTCAAAATCGGGTCGGGTTTGTTTTTGCCAGGTATAGTGGTAGGCAACGTGGAGAGAGAAATGAGAGGAAAGAATGACCATTTGAGGCCATCCATAATGCGACCAAATTCTACACTCAGTCACTCACACAAACGGCTACTTGTCTTTTCGTCCATTTGTGCCTCTACAATAGGAGCTGCGACTCCTCACTATTTTTTCTCTCTCTTCCTAAAACACAATGCAATAAAAATTAGTGGATCCCACCCTAGAAGAATTGATGAGCATAACTCTGGAGCTGGGTAAATTTTAAAAATCAAATTCAAAATACATTAAAACACATTAAAATTCGAAAACTATAGTAATATCACAACTTTTTTTAAACATACAACTATAACAGTTAATACTTACGAATTTTCTTTAATTTTTTCAAACTTATCAATAGTATAGTATTGAGTTTATGAGTTATGACTATTAAGCTAAATAAAATAAATAATAAAAATATTTCGAACTTATACCGAGTTTTCGAGCTGAACATAACTAAAATTCAATTTGTGAAAATTTCGAACTGAGCTTAAGCAGACTCGACTTATTAACACCCCGGTCCGGCGGTCCCACCTCTCCACCTCGATTCCCACTCTCTCCCCTCTTCCCTTCACTATTCCTGGTCACCCGCTAAAAAAMCCGCCACATTCTCTGTTTTGTTCCTATATTTTAATCCTACAAAACAACTTGTTGCAGTAATGTACGATTAGACTACYATGGCACTGTTTTCTTACTTAGTCGGTGATTACTGATTTCCATTTGTGTTTGATTAGTCGGTCATTGCCATTTCTGTTTGATGTTGAATTACACTAACCTTATTTATAATGAGAAAATGACAACCTTCCCAATTTGACATTAGTATTAGAGAGTACTCATATCATTTTTTCTTTCATTCTAAATTAATRTTGTGTAGAATCTACCTAAACTGYACTTTCAATTAACCCACTAGTCCACTACATTTATACTTGCATTGCATTATTGTTAAATTTAAAAAATGGTCCCAACTCAATAAAACCATAATGCTCTATCTTATAATAAAACAATCTACTATCTTATTTTACTATTTCATGTAATTACTGTGAATTGTGAGTATGACATTTTGTATTCTTGTAAGCGGAGTAACATATTATTTCAATTGAATGTATGTTTTCAGATATAATGTTTTCTTATGAAAATTGAATGAATATAAACTTTTAGTGTTATAAAAAACAAGTCAATATGAGTAATATACATAAAATCAGTTTTTATTAGTTAATTTTTGTGTGATTTTTTATTAATTTACAAATTATTTTATTTTATAGAAATATAATAATGTCTAAAACTATGTACTACCTTCCTGTTATTTTGGGGTTTGTTGTGTATTCTAAATGAAATTTTAAATTGTCTTGTTTAAAAAAATTTCCTTTTTTTAAATTCAATTTATCCACTTTTTCTATAGATAAATGAATCATATTTATATTTTCACCCATCATATTTAAATAAACAAGTTTAATTACTATCTATATTACCCCAAAATTAACTTTTCAACCCACATTTATTATCTTTTCTCATTATATTATATAAAAAGTCAATAACTATATTTTCAGGTAATATAGTCCTTGTATGTATTTTTTTAATAGAATCTTACATATAGTCCTTAAGGGCACCTCATTGCCACATCAACATCACACAAACCTCCCCATAACAAATCTCTCACCAACAYTAGTTTAATCCGGGTTTGTTGGCGAGATCCAATATTTTATTTTTCTTTTTATTTTTTAACTTTTACCTAATTTTATTTTATTTTACACCCTCATACCCCATCTAAATTCTACCTCATCTATACAAACCRCTCTCAACATTTCAAACCTCTCTCAACTTTCATACTCCTCAAATATCCTCAACAATAAYAGGTTTGTTTTTCAAACCTTATACCTCACCTACAAACCCCTCTACAAACCTCTTATTGCTATTGCCCTAAGGTTATATACAGAGACAACATAGTACTTGTATAACATTTTTTGGTAATAAAATACTTTTTCCGTTTRACAATACTCGCTACACTTGTGAAATTACGAACTCRTATARAATTTTTYGGYAAGAAAGAGAAAGAGGGAAAGAAAATAGAGGGTCTATGTGAGTYGAGAAAMATAGTTTTGCAAAAAAAAAGTGTAARATGTAATTRGAAACTTTTCCAAATAAAAAATGTAGCAAGTAATTCGAAACAGAGGAAGTAGGATGAAGTAAAAAACAAAAAATTTGAAGGAATTATTATGATCTATGAACATTTTGTATTGACGATGCCATTTTCATTTAAACTTTGTTGGGACCAACGTATTTTCACCCTCAACAAATAATAATAAAAATTACAAAACTACCCTTCAAGATATTCCCGGTATAATAAATAAAAGGAAATTCACTTTTTTTATTATTAATAATAATGTATGTGAAGTGTCACCCCAACCCCATGAAACTCTCTGTACTTCTCCACTTCCCACTTCCCCACACACACTCTGCTTCAGTTCTTTCTCTCACTTCCCCTTTCCCTCAAACAGAGCATCTCTCCTCCAGGGACCGCCCTCCCCATCTTCCACCCTCCTCTCTTCCTTCTCTCTCTCCTCCACCCTCAGTAACCCACCATCTCCACCATTTCCTATCTCAAAACTTAGCTAACCTATTAACCAACTCAACTATACTTGATTGTGTTTCCATTTTTGCAGAAGGGGAGGTTCAATCGGTTCATAACTACGCAGATCGCGACAAACCTCCCCCCAGCGACCCAGTGGTGAAACTCGTCAATCCCAGGCAGCGTACCGGTCAAAATCTACGACCTGCCACACGGCCGTACTCACAAGCCTTCGGCCAACACCCAGATTCAAGCTCACCATCCAACCTCCCCAACGAGCAGCTCAAGACGCCGCTCACACGCCCTCCTACGCCCCGTGTGGGTCCGCCGCAAATGTGCGTTGCTTACTACCCTAAAACCCCTCATCGAGACCATTGCCGTCGGGAATGAGTCTTCGTCGACCCACAACACCACCCGATACCTCGTTGACGCCATGAGAAATTCCATAATGCCTCGTCAAGTATGGGTGGACTCAAGATTAAGGTGTCTTCCTCTATTGCCCTCAGCGCCCTCGGCAATTGCTTTACCCTGCTCTGCTGGGCTTTGCCGGCCCGAATTGCTTAATCCCGTTGTTCTACCCCATGCTCAGTGCTTCGTCAAACCTGCTCTAACCTCTCATGGTCATGCTTACCCCATTTTTCGCTATTACCAAGTAGTTTTCTGATGATTTATCTCTTAACAAAACCTTTTTAAAACAGCAAATTAATTAAAATAATTTACCCGGAAAAAATTTTCTAAACTTTGAAAAATTACTGTTAGTGGTTAATCTGTTGTTATTAATTGAACTACAGTTTTTCTTACATAAAAAAGAATAAATTTTGATGTTTAACTCATTAAACTAAGTTCATTGTTGTACATGTTGTCAGTCTGGTTCTTAATTTGCGATTTTAGGTTTTATGCGTGGATTCTTGATTAATTTGTTTTAACAGGTAATAGTGACGTCATCTCGATGGATTACGCCCTCTATTTAGGCCCGAACCATGGAGTAGTGGGGATTCGGGCAACAGGAACAGTACCTTTCCAATCTGTAGAATGCACAAATCGACGCGTTCTTTTGCCGCAATTGCGGCGCTGAAATACGACGATATTCCTTCATTGTCGTTCGGAAAACTGGGTTGCCGTTCAAAGGGGCGAGGTGTGCCATGGAGCTGCGGAGCTTCGTCGAAAATGCCGCCTCGCCTATAACGGTATATGTAGCATACTTAGTAGTGTTTTGTGTCATAGTAAAGTCCACTAAATTGTAATTGCATTAATAGGAACCATTTTTTATAATTAGTGAATAATTCATTGATTTTGTCCATTAGCTACCAGTAACATTCATGGAAAAGGGTGTAATTCATTAATTTTCGTATTAATAAATTGAAAAAAATTAATGAATTATAGAGTTTTACGAGAGGTTAAGAACAGAAAGCTGTTTTAATTAATTCCAAAATTACGGAAGAATGTCAGTAATTTCTGTCATGTTAATCTGGGTACACTACTGTCCTACAAGAATTTGGTCTAACATTTATGACCCAATCCGCCAGTTGTTTCATAGGCGGGGCTGAAACTTAGTAGTTTACTGACCCACATGCTCGATACCCCAACAACAATTGGGACTTGGGAAGGGATCGGAAACCAATAACCATGCCATCCTTGATTTGAATTTGGAAGTAATAGTTAAACTCTAATATATGGTTGCTTGGAAATTTGACTGATGAATGTTACTGTTCCAATTAGAATTAATCTAACATGCCCTAAATCTGCTAAAATGCAACCAGGTAACTTAGCTGAAAGCCAATTCTCAGCCGGAGGGAACCCCCTTAAGCCGAAAGCAGACTTACATCTTTTTCGCTCTCTGTCAACGAGAACCAGAAGCCGAACCAACTTCAGGAGAAAAACTATGGTCTTGTTCGTATCCCACTAAAGCAAGGTCACAAACATTCCCGTTGACTTACAAGTTGAAAACTTACTTGGGAAAGACAATGTAAAAGGGCGGCGAGCACTAGTGGTGGAGCGGGTGCGCAGAAGAGCGAAGCCAGCACCAGTAGCAGCACCGTGTGCGTTGCGTCCAAAGGCAGGTGGAAACTGTGACTGTAAAGGAGACCCATGGTGTGTCAGCCAAATGGACAAGTGCGGACAGGATTCAGTTTGGCAAAAGGCCTCTGGATTATGCTTGTTGGTGAAGGGTGCTGATTGCCATCCATTCACCTGGTCCCCTGTTTCCGATCCTGATACCTGGAGGCGCATGCTTCGTATGCTTTCAATAGTTTCTATCAGAAGAACAATAGAGCTATGGGTTCTGTGATTTCCCAAGGGTCTGCTTTCGTCGTGCTCTCGCCTCTAGTACGTATTCTATTGAACCCTTCTCTTTGAAGTTTGAATTAACGCTTAATCTGATTGAGATTGATTTCTAATGTTGATTCGTCGAATAGTTTAAACATTACCTTTCGCCAATCTGATATACATCGTTAATATATCTATGACTTGCTATGTAGGGACCAATTTCTAGATAAACATCCAATTGAAACATCCATTAAATTTGAAATTAGAGTACATTTCATTATCACATTTAACTCCATGGTTGCCCTCTATCTCTCTTCGGCCCTAAATTGCATTCGAGTCCGAAATAGTGATGTTGGTCTAACTGTGATGTTAGAGATCAATGATTGAAAACACGAAGAGACCGACCTGAACCCCATATCCCTGAAATGGATTACCAAATCCTACTTATATCGTGTTAGTCGTATTAGAACATCATCTTGTCTGACTGAGCAATGTGGTCCAACAAGTTGTGTGGCATTAATTATTATTATTATTATTATTGATGACAGAGTAGACGAATAGTGTAGTACAAGTAGTGGGTAAAAAAACGAAGGGTCATGGTGTGTTTCTGTTCCATGTTGTGGTCACCTCGTGCATGCTGTGGCATAATACGTATATCATCTTTCTTGTATTATTATTTCAGACCGTAAGATTTGTTGTTTCTGTGTCTTTTTTGTTTGTGTAAATGCGTGCAAATATGCTGCTGCATTGGACCCAAACAAAAAGCACATGTCATGTGAATATTACTATTCTCAATATTTGGATGAAGCTTATGGTATACCTGTGTAACTTATTACTTATAAAGTTATAATGCATTATTTTTAGCCTTTTTTCATGAGAAAGTTTAGACTTTAAGAATGTAAACGATTAAATTAGACAAATAATATTAAAAAAAGTGATAATGAGATAATATGTTACTATTAAAATCATTTTATCTAATTTGTTAGTTTACAACTTTAAACTTCTCTTCTAAAAATGCGTGAAAACGAATCATTGAAATAAAATAATAGAGATTACTACAAAAGTTCCGTTCATCGTTTGAGGGAATATGTCAGTGAATGTGATGATCAGCTAATTAGTCAAAATTATTAGTCGTTGTGCAAACAGTAAACACTACAACATGTTGGAGTAAACAAAGATACTCCCATAGTCCCATTTGCAAAATAAAATAATCTTAAAAAGTTAGGAAACATTGTTCTTGGATATTCTGAACCAATGCTGGAGCTTTGAAATTTGGGTTTTGCTTTTACTCAAAGTCTTGAGACTATTAATAATACTTTTGGAATTTTCAGATCTCAATCTTGTTTTGTCTTCAACWCTTTGATAATCTTTTCTAATCATAAAAGTGATACCTCATCATTTCTTTTTAATTTTCTTTTGTGATTCAAGAACTATTTTTTTTGGTTTGTAAATTTGATACTACTGTAATTCTTAAGATTTTGATTAATTCATATGCTTCTTTTTTAATTTTTTAAAAAAGTTGCTATACACCCTTTGTTTTTCGATTATTCTTTATTCAAAATAAACATTTTAATGAGAACTTGAGGATTGCATTTTATTTATTACGGAGTATCTATTTTCTCCTTTATTTGTCTCTTTTTTTGCTGGTGTCAAATAGAGGCGCAAGTGCATAATTGTGGTACGATAATTATTAACACATCAAGTGTGAGAATTAGAGAGCTTGAGGACTATCCCGTGTATTATGATATTAATTTATACCGTGCGAGGTTGATCATTTTATTGTTGACATTGCTTTACTAAAAATTAACGACGATTTATTAAAGGGAGTGATCAATGCTCTCTAGCTTTGATCAAACAATGAACACATGAATGATGATAGCATTGTTTGTGCAAGTGAACATTAGTAGAATAAATCTTGAACATTACTAATGCCCAAATATATGATGTGTTTGTGATGCAGGATATGGGACATGTGAGTTTCCTACGAGATACTAAATTAAATGCAGAACTGACCAAATATTCGATGAAGAAGAAGGGAGAAGCGTGTGAAGTGGTTGGGTAATTCTGAAAAGCCCAATTATGTAAGCATGTGGGTTAGGTCATAATTCACTAATATAGCCGTTTTTAGTTATTATTATTATTATTTTTTTTATTTTTATATTTTATTTTTGGGATGTTATTTTTGTATTTATTTGGAATTAGTTGGGGTGGCAGTTGATATGAATATGGTGTTGACTGTTGATGATGATATAACAACCATTTATTGTAATTTGTAATTTGTAATTTGGAACTACAAAAGCATG
>SNQN01002321.1:23005-33666 GCA_008642245.1 Bassia scoparia | reverse complement strand
GGAGTTTACAAGATGGGACGCCAAAATCGACAGACGATTGTCTCACCCTTGGAACACTGATAAGTTTGAAAAAAGTTATTAATGCTTAGTCCTGCAATGTAAGCACATAGCAGAAATGATCGCAATGACCGCGCCTTCGAAATGATTTTGAAGTAAGATTGAATGAAGCCTTCATACTTGACTGTCAACGTGATGTGTATTAATATCTGATTAGAGGGCAAACACGCGTTACCTTAGAAATACATAGACGCAAAGAGGCACAACTTCAAAAACGAGGCGCAAAGACCCCAGAGGATAAGGCGCTCAAAACGGGCTATGCATCATTCCTGAAACCAATGTCTGAATTATTTCAGAAATATTACGATCAGAAGGGAATAGTAGCAATTAAACATAGTTTTGTCAATAGACAAAATGCTCACAAAAAAAATTCTTACAACCTGCGCAAAAGGGCAAATGTCCTTACGTTCGCATAGATTGCTATATACTTTAAATAAATTTTTCAAAAGACAAACGCTTCTTGATTTACAAAAAAGGGGCAAAATACCCCCCAACTCAGCGAAGTTGCAAGCGTCTTTTTGCGAAGACAACATGGTCCATATATAGGAACAAGGTTTCCAGTCGTTTGTGCAATACAGACCTAAACCTGCAAAAGCAGATCCTTAACCTCGAAGGGAAGGATCTTTCTCCTGCGAAAGCAGGACCATTTCCTCTTGCGTAAAAAGGGCAAGATCTTTAACCTGCGAAGAGTAGGATTTCCTGCCAAAGGCAGGACCCTTAACCTGCGAAGAAACAGTATCCTAACTTGCGAAGGGCAGGATATTTGAAGAAAAGATCCACTCAATCTCAAGTTTAGGCAATACAGCTATTGATTATTGACTTTGACACCCCTATTAGGTCTCAAGTCAATCAGATCTTTGCATTTATAAACTGTAGAGAACGTGTGAAACACAACATTTAAGTTCAGGTGGAAAGGTGCGAACGTTTACACTTTCAGTTGTCCATTATTTCTAATCGCAAGAGATGAGGCAAGGTGTGGAAGTGCGACTACACCTCAGTGTCTCCACCTATTTGTTCGCACACTAAACACCGCCAACGGAATTGCGCAAGGTCACCTTGAATTTGTAAAATCTTCCAGATCAATTAAGTCTTGCAAAGATTACAGGGGCAGGGAAGATGCGAAGCCAAAGTGAATTAAGAAAAATGCGAAGCAGGAAGACATATCAAAGCAAAAGTATGTGAAGAGGACCAATAAGTTAGTATTAAAAAAGGGCGAAGGATCCAATTGAATTAAGAAAGTGAAGCACTTGTGGCTCGAAACCATTGGTGTTAAATAGTTGGGTACATCAAATTTGCTAGGTTCCAAATTATAACAAAATATTTCTTGCAAAGAGATTAAACGATATACAACAAAGTTGGCTAAAAAAAAAACGTCCAGCGAAGGTTAGCAAAAGACGCCAAGGCATTACTCTTCTTCATCGTCTTGCGAAGACATGACAAACGAAGCTGAGGCTTTTCAGGTCGAGGAAAGGCGGTGTCGATTAGGCCACACTCCTCGACATAGTTGAGGCTTCTTCGAGGACTCGAAAGGGTAATCGTCCTTAAGGGCATAAGTCCAAGCATCTGCGATGAGAGCCTCATCTCTTTTAATCCCCTTTTCCTGTGACTCTGTCACCTTCGTTAATCCACCTCTTCTGCCAAAGCCTCTGTGGCTCTGTTGAAGGATAGAACGCAGTAGCAGAAGTCGAAGCAGCCTCCTTCGCTATGCGAAGCTCTTCTTGCGTACTTGGCCTTCAGCTCGGCCTCCAAGCTTTGCTTGGCGGGATTCCATCTCCGCCTTCACCTTCGCACTTCTGCCGCGTCGAAGCAAGCCTGCTCCTCCGCACAACTTGGACCTTCTCTTCTCCCCTTCTGAGAGCTCAGCGTTCATCCTTCGCCTTCTTGTACACTCGAAGGGCTTGGAGTAGCTCGCCTGAGTCTCACAAGCTCGTTCGACAATCTTCCAGTTAGCTTCGGATGTTTGTCAAGGGCAAGGCGGGTAGCCTGCTGCGAGTAATCAACTTGCCTCTTATTACAGCAGTCTTGTATTCGCCTCTCTCCTGTAATGGCGGATTGGCCTTCGCCAGTCCATCCAATCCTCACCATGGCCTGCGAAGGAAAATAAATCGAAGGAGTTAGTGAGCAGAAAGGAAAATGAAAAACTGAAAGTTTGACTAAGTTAAAAGAATATTACTCAGCTAAGCAGCCTCGATGGCTTCAGCAGAGCCTCGTCTAGACCACGCAGGGTGTCTAGATTACTCGAAGGACACACTTCCATCTCCTTAAGCATCTTCGTTGTTGGGAGCTGAAAGTTCTGCGAAGCTCTGAGGAATCGGTCGGATCCTCCTCTACGATCCAAGTTCAATCCATCGCCTGGTCATTCGCCAGTCCTCAGCAACGGTTGGATGCTTTTTGGCCAAAGTGCTGCCTTAAGCCTAGATGAATATCTTTGTCTGGTTCGTAGTGGCAGCACGAGAACCTTTGAGAAAATGGTGGAGAAACCAAGGGAGGAACGACGTTTCGTCGTCGAATATTAAACTTCGAAAAAGTCAATATCTTCGACGTTCCACTTAGTCGTGGTGAAGAAGAAGGTTTGTTGGAACTCAGTTTGCACTGTTGACACTAGCAGCTTCGTCGTCATTCGAAATGTCCACAAATTCTGCAAATATTATTAGACCGAAGGTCAGGGTTCAGCTCCAGTTTCTTGAATCATCGCCTAAGTTTAAAGATTTGTTGGATACGAGGGAGTATCATGGAACTCTAGACTCGCTCTAGTGTTCGCATAATTTGAAATGCACCCGGGATCATCGCTGCAAAGGGTACCTCCCGAAGGGGAGATACAGAAGAGTGGTTTCCGGTGCTTCGAGAATACTCGGTTATCATGAAAGACGCTTTCCTCTTCGCGACCAGCATGTGAATCGCTGGTCCTAGAAACTGGGGTTGTCGAAAGCTCTCCCCACATCACCAGGGCATCAAATTGACCCTCAACCACGTCAGGCGAAGCCCCCTTGGTAGGGTACCTTTCGTGGTCTCGTTCCCGACCGTTCTCGTCGGCGATCTTAAAAGATACGGTCGAAGGCTTGGGAAGACCAAAGACAACAAGAAATTTCACAAGTGTTAGACTCATACAAATACAGTCTAGATGCCTTCGCGGGTACCCAAAGTACGTGCGAAGATACACTACTGCATATCCAACTTATTTTCCCTCGCACAATAAAAAGTGGGACAGGAAGTCACGAAAGTGAGACCTCAGTAAACATTAGGCCACAACGTTCGCAAATTCCCCTTCAGAAGACAGAGGAGTTCCAACGTACACTTCATGTTATCCCCACCTTTCCGCTTCGCTAAACAATTCAAGAGAGGAGTGAAGACTTGCGAAGGAAAATCCAAGCAAAGGGCACTGAAGTGTCGTCGTAGAACCTCCAACAACTTGAGAGTTGCAAACGTACACCTCAGCTGATACTGACACTTTGCATTCCCCAAATTACATCAAGAAGTGCAATGGTTTTTAAGATATAAACACGAAATGAAGCGTACGATCGTAGAACCCTCCAACAACTTGAGGAGTTGCGAATGTACACCTCAGTGCACACTGCAGTTTGCATTTGCCATTACATCAAGAAGTGCGAACGAATGTACCAGTTGGTAAATACCATGAGAACCTTCACAAACCATCCGAAAAATGGCGAACCTACCTCTAATGCTGTTGGGACAACCGATGCGAATGAGTTTTACACAAAGCACTGGATTACTGTTCGCAACTTCCCCTCAATGGAAACTATGAAAGAGAAAGCTACGAAGCAAAACCCAGTAAAAGGCACTGAAGTGCACGTTCGCAAGGTCTCCAAGCAATGCCAGAAAAAAAGGTGTAAAGGCGAAAAGTGCAAAGTAAACCAGTGTAAACACTGGGCGACGTCGCAAACCCCTCCTAAAAGTTCCAAAAAGAAAACTAATGTGGGAATGACAGCACGGCTTTGTTTTTTCTCTTTGAGACTTGCAGGCGGTACCTAGCTCCGTATGCAAGGCCATCGTAGCCTCTTGTCCATTTTGCCTTTTGATATCATGAATCGTCGTAAGCAGCAGCTGCGATGGAAATGAACACACAGAGTTAGTAACACGAGAATACATGGAGTTCGAACGTAAAGAAAGCGAAAGCACCTCTCTCGTCCCTAGTGGCACCATTAAGGAGAAGCCATAAGGAAGTCAATATTACAATGAACTCATAGAATGGGAGCTGAGTACTTAGGATGGAGCCTTAGTTGCCCCGTCGCTATGGATAACAAGCTTCGAGGGCTAAGTATTTCAATTATTTCTCCTCATTTTCAGTAAGGGTCCCAATCGTGAGACTTTCATCCGAATTAGGAGTCCTTGTCCAAGCAGCTAGAACCTTGCCTCACCCTCTTCGCGGAGCGAAGAGAAAAAGTCTGTCTTCCAGACATTGAATTGTTGGGCTTGTCGAGCGCAATAACCTTGCGGTTGCTAATTGATACCAGCCATAAGGCACTTATTGTCGTTGCTCAGTTATGCATTCCACGAAAGACCTGAACAGAAGGGAAACCCTCTCGCCTTGCAGTGGCGAAGTTATCCAAATGTGAACCCACGGAATTGGTGTTAATGCGATAAGCCTATTCCATGGCAGCGACAAGGTGATGGAAAAATCTCCTGACAGGCACCCTTAGTCCGATGATCCACCACATCTTTATAGATGGCGAAGGTGCCTTCAGACGGCATCAACGATACGATCCCCTTTATTCGGAATTATCAATTCGAGGCCTTGGCCTCTAATTCCAAGCATGTGCTGTGCCGCCTTGTTCGCGGTTAGTCAGCAAATCCATCCCTCGACGAACCTTGAAAGATTCGGGAGTAGTAAACTGCGAGTCTTCGCAGGTACAGGACAGCTGTGAAGGTCAACCAAAACATCCTTCCGTCAAACGTCAAGGTCAAAGAATTCAGGAATAATGTCATTGTCTCATCACATTATGCGAAAAGAAGGCCTTGCTATTCTATCCTGCCTACTACTACTGCCTGGAAGCCCAGGCTGTCTGTCACCCCTTGGCCATATTAAAATCCTCACAAGGAAAGAGATATTGATGGATTTATTTAGTTGAAAGTTCGCAAGACGATATTGGGATCGAAAACCCGGTCTCAACAGATCCTGGAGATGTGGACTGGGCTCTTCGAACCCCTAACATCCGACTTAATTAGGGCTCGACGACGAAGATCGAGCCATGTTATTAGCTTTGTAAAAAAGAATGACAAAAATCAAAAATATCGAAGAAAACTATACCTTGTACGCGAACCAAAGAAGTCTTGTCGAAAAAGAGGGTGTCGAAAGAAGAATCTGAAAGCCTAAAAGTTTAGCGAACCTCGAAGCTTCACCTTTCAAACGAAGAAGAAGAGAGAATTCTGTATGAATCTAGAGAAGAAGAGAGAAAATTGGGAACAAATGCCGTCAAACAACATTTCTCTCTCCCCCTACTCCCTTTTATAGAAAAAATTTAGGGTTGGTGGGCCTTGGATTTCGAATTCAAAACTCTGAAAGTCTTGAGCGGGAAAAGCAGAAAAGGCGTTTAATGGATTGGGCCTGCAACGAAAGCCCAAGGAGCAACCAAGAGCTGACCCTTGCTCCTCATAGAATAAACAGACAGTCAATGGTTAGGAGCTTGCCAGATCAAGCCCAAACCAAAATAAACAAGCCATAAGATCCATGATCGCAAGATTGGTTTGATTAGTGGACGTAATCTTTAAACCACCATACCTAATACAATTTCATTCCCAAAGACACAAAATCGAGAATCAATTGCACTCATTTCCGATGAATTGGGTACAGATGTCGAGTGCTTCTAACCTTGGCACGAAAATCGAGAGAAACTTTTCATATTCGCTTCCACATGAGTTGCTATCAACCTAAAATACAAGCGTATTGGAACCGTGAGGGGCAAATATGTGCACATTTAAAGCCACGTGTCGACGATAATAATGATCACAGGAGTCCAATGTGGCTCAAGGATCAATGCCACGTGTGAATGGAGACAAAGTTTGGGGGGAAATTTTTTTTCCCCCCCTTCATTCTGTTAAAAACCGGACCAATTCCGTATAAAACAGCTTAAGCCAAGCCAAATAGATAATCAACGCCTTAGGATGTGACAGTGTCACACATCCAAGCCCTCAAGTTACAAGGCAAAAGCCTATAAATACCCCTGAGAGCTTCATTACACACAATTCACACATACTTGAGAGCCATTATTTCATACTTAAGCAAGTATGAACTTTATCTCTCTAACTTCTCTCTACGAGTAAATTCATTCATTTACTTCCCTCCTCCTTTACTTACTTAGGCATCGAGAGGGAGGATAATCCGAAAAGGATTATTCTCCTTCTTGCATGCTAAGCGTCGCGAAGGAAACTTAAGTGCCAACCAACGTCGAGTCCAATCCAAGGTCAGCGTCCCTCGAAAGAGGGCATTGACGGAAGCCTCCACCCTTCTCTCAACCCTGCACGCAACGAAATCTTGTAGCGTGCCAAAGCGAAGTACGTGCGTACAACATTTATGCTTGGAAACGAAATAGTGCTATTGCTTAATTCTAATAGACTGGATGTAGTTGAGCCAAGGATGGTTTAATTGGTGGTTTGTATCCTAAATTGTGTCCTATTGTTCTCAAGAGTATGTAGGTGTTTAAGGTGATTTTACACTTCACCAACAATGTCAAACCACCCAATATTGTTTTTGGTTCGTAGTAAGACACCCAAATGTGTCTCCCCCAAAGAGTAATCGGATGATGAAACATACCACGTTTCTGTCGATTCGATTCCGAAAAGACAGCAGCTGAACTCAGTAATATGTGAATTCACACTTGAACATGAGGCAAAGGTCAAACAAAGGCCAAATAAAATTTTCTTTAATTTCATTTTTCTGAGTCACCAGTATTTTTAGATTATTTTTCTGAGTTTTCTACATTTCTATGAATTTTGCAATATTTACAATATCAAAATACGTGGGAATACGCAGAAAATACGGAAATACCAAAAAAATACACGAACGTTCCGGAATCCCCTAAACTCCCTAGAATCGTATTTCTTGGAGAGGGGATTCTAATTCATCCGTAATCTGCCAGAATAAGAAAAACTTCGAAATAAGGCAAAAAATAACTGCACGAATATAGCTCAAAGAGCGTAATATTGCTTCCCCTCATGAGCGTATATATGCTCACCCATGAGTATATTACGCTGCACTTTGTGCGCTTCGCGCCTAAAATACGGCCTTGCCTCTCGAGTTTTGGAGAACTTCTTCACGAATACCCAACACTTCACGACTCAAAAACTTTCACATATCTCTTGTCCCAAACACATACACATTCAAATACGAGTTTCGCGCCCCTTTCGAATTTGATTCAACGAACGAAATCAAGGTATACCTCTGAGGGTTACCTCACCTCCCAAAACCTCATTTTCATTCTATCTAATTATAACCCATATTACGAGTTAATCGCATATTAAAAGATGAGAAACCACTCTATAAGCTTCTGGTAAATATGTAGGAGTTTCATCAAACTTTTTACTGTTTTCAATAGTTTTCATCTTTATTATTAAGTTGCTTGTCATTACTAACGTTTCTTGCTTTGTATAGCAAGCTTAAGAGCACTTTCTTCTCATTACTAACATGTTTTTTGATTGTGAGCGGATCGATCAAAGGCGCTATCATTATATTTATTATTTTGTTTAACAATTTGCTTATCGCAGAACAAGGTGAGAAGGACACACATGTATATTATTATGCTTTACTAAACCTTTGTCTTTCATGTTCGTTGGACAATTTTTATCACACTTGTACGTATTTGCTTAAACCAAGACCGGAATTCAATTTTCCTTATCACATTAAAAAGCCAGATAATTCATGGACAACCTGTTTTCTTAGCACGCTTATTAATATGACTAATAATCAAACGATCGATTTATCCATGGTTAGAAGTCATTGTTTGTACATAATAGCAACCCACCTAGTAATATAGGGTTAGTGCGCTTTCAAACACAAAGGCTCTTTTATCAATTGTTATGATTTATGGAACTACAATGAGACCGATAGGAGACCGCTACATGTGGGCGGATTGGGTCAAAGATCTAGTCCGTTACCATGTCCCCGAACCGCACAATCTGGTACGTGACCTATCTGATGGGGCCATTAGTTTGGCACCAAGTGCGCAGTCCGTGCATGAAACCTGTATAGGCAAACAGTGGCGATCCCCCAATTGACAACACACCCCAACGCATCCACATGCGGATTCCATGCTCAATTCCATGACACTTGGAAGCTGAGGTCCAATCTCCATGAAGGGGGGTAAGCCCGTACAGTAGGGTTGCCCCCTAGTTATCGATTATTTAGATAACCTCAATTAACGTAAAAATGGCCCCTAATCGCAAAGCAATAAGATGTATAAACGAAGGAAATTAAGATAGTGTAAAATGAAATGAGTTTTAGACAACAAGATCGAAAAGATAGTTTAAAATTCTCCATAAATAGTATATGTAAAGTGAGATAGCTAACTGTATTACAAGGAAGAGGAGTAGTGTGAGCTGTGCTCAGTGGTTCATCTAGCTATAGCGGAAAGACAGAACAAGTTATTAGTCCATAAGGATGAAGGTTAGCGTTACGCGGTGGGATGCTAAGCTAGCGCTAAACGGTATACCGTTGAACCAACACTTAAAGGTTCAACTGCGCTAATAGAAAACATCTGAATGCGAATGATTAGAATAGTTATTATATTTAATTTGTCGGTGTCTTTGATCCGACCATGCCTATTTTTAGGCCTTAAGTATTAAAATCGTGTGGGTAGATTGTTGGACGATTCATTTTCCATTACCATGCTTTTTATGTGTGTGATGTCTCATACGGCGATTTCATTCCCCATACTCATTGGCGAGTTGTGTGCGTTTGCTCTCTCCTTTGAATATTTTTTAAGACACTGGTCTTTCGTCCCTCCAAACTCAAGTGTAAAAGGTTTAGTGGACTTTCTTATGGCTATGGCCATGGGTTAGTGAGGTGTTTCATGCCAAAGTGTCGGAGGGTGTCAAAGGTCTCTCTTAGATCTCTGACGTGATCTTCTTTCTTTTTGCTTTTAATGATCATATCGTCTATGTAGGCTTCCACGTTCCTTCCAAGCTGTTTAGCAAAGATGGTGTTTATACATCTTTGGAAGGTTGCAGGGGCATTCCTAAGGCCAAATGACATCACCTTATAACAATACAACCCATTGTCAGTGACAAAGGCTGTCTTGTCCTGGTCTTCCTCCATTAGAGGGATTTGATGAAATCCTGAATAAGCGTTAACGAAGCTCATAGCTTCATGCCCTACTGTGGAATCTACTAACTTGTCAATCTTAGGAAGTGGAAAACTATCTTTGGGGCAAGCTTTGTTAAGATCAGTGTAATCCACACAYATTCTCCATGTTCCATTGGGTTTTGGCACCAAGACTACATTTGCAACCCACTCGGGGTATTGACAAGGACGAATGAAACCTGCATCCAGAAGCTTCTTCACTTCCTCATCGGCAGCCTTGCTACGTACTGGCCCCAAATTTCTCTTTTTCTGCTTGATTGGCTTCATAGTGGGGTCAACATCTAAACTATGTTGGGYGATCTTTGGATCCAACCCTGGCATTTCTTCCACAGAGAAGGCAAAAACATCCTTATACTCTCTTAACAGAACTTTGAGCCCCTTCTCGATTTCCTCCCCCATGGCTTCACCGACTTTCACTGTCCTTTCTGGAGTGGTGGGGTTAATGGCAAAGTCTTCCTGGCGGCCCCCTGGTTCAGGCCGGGAGATAGAGGCGAACAACCCATTGATTGCCATGGCTTCCTGATGTCGCCCATGCACCATTAGGACTTCACCTGCTTTCCGCTTTTTCTGAACCCTCTTTTCTGACGGCTCTGGCAACTCCTTCTCCTTGCCCCCAGCAAGTGGACGGACAGTGGTGAGGTAACACTCTCTGGCGACTTGCTGATCACCATAGATGGTTCCTATCTTGCCGTCGTTACATACAAATTTCATTAACATGAGATGTGTCACCACGACCGATTTTGATGCGTTTAAGGTTGGACGCCCAAGAATCACATTGTAGGCCAACATGTTCTGAACCACCAAGAATTTAACCTTCATATGTCGGAATTTGTCTTCCTTTCCCATTCGGAGAGGAAGAGTTACTATCCCAACTGGTTGGATCACACCCCCACCAAATCTAATGATTGGATTATGGCAAGGGACTAAATCATCATCATTGTACTTCAACTTCTGAAGACATTCAAAGCTAATGATATCCGACGAACTCCCAGTGTCGATTAGGATTCGACGGACTCGCTTATTCGCGATCTTCATTTCAACAACGAGAGGATCATCATGGGGGGTGCTTACCTCCCCACGATCCTTCTCACAAATGAGAACGTCGGGGAATACTTCTTTAGCGTTGGCTTTTTTAGCCTGCTTGCATACTCTTTCTGACCCTCAACAGTATATGAACTATTCCAGAGTCAGAATGTTCGCTGTGTGGGGCATCATCTTTAGATGAGGGTTTCTTCATAAACCGCTTGATGAGATGCTTTTTCACCTTCCCTTGATGTGTTAAACGATCCAT
>SNQN01002321.1:0-20852 GCA_008642245.1 Bassia scoparia | reverse complement strand
GGAGTGATCGGGGTGATTCTCCCCGTTTGGATTGCTTTCTTTCTCAGAAGATGGAGGAGTATTCCTTCCTTGTCTGGTTTGATCATCCCTTGAAGCCATATCTGATCGCCTCCCCACAGACGGCGCCAAATGTTGTAGCAAGTCTTCGCTTGGCAAGCTACAAKATTTCCTCTGCTGCAGGGTTGAGAGAAGGGTGGAGGCTTCCCGTCAATGCTACTCCAAAGGAGCTGACCTTGGCTTGGAATCTCGAGTCGGCTTGGCGCTTCAAGTCCCTCGCAACGCCTTAGCACCTGCAAGAAGGAGAATAATCCTTTTCGGATTATCTCCCCTCCGATGCCTAAGTAGTTTTACTATTTTGTTTTCTTTCGTTGGCGGTGAGTGGTTCTTGCGTGCAATAGTTTGTTTGAATACTACGTCTCTTGGGTCTTTGTGTTTTGTCTAATAAATTTTCCCCTTTTAGTGGTTTCTAGTTTTTTTGGTCTTTGTTTAGTTGTTTTCCTCCTAGATTTAATCTATGGAGTTAATTGTTATGAGTAATAGATTATGGGTTTCATTGATTGTGAAGATCCCACCGCTTCAACTCAGTAGTTCGATTGTTGGAGATATTTAAGTGACGCAACAAACATGGTTATCCAATTAACCTTACATCAGTTATTATACAGAATTCGCGCGAACTCATAGATGGTATTGTTTCGGGTGAAGGTTTTCTTTAAGGCTTTATTTGTTCTAGAATTTGAATAATCATACGATGTATTTCGTTTTTTGGATAAGTGAATTGGTATTTGTCACTTAGTTTCTACAGAATTGGATTGTAAGTGTCGTTTGGTTTTTCAACATTAATGAAATTTATAAGTTTTTCATGTCAAAATGAATAAGAACTTTCTTCAGAATTCAGAACACAAGCAAATATTAATTGTTCCCCTTTCAGTTCTTTAATTAAAGGAAAATTTGCGAAGAAATACCTTTTAAAAATTTTTTTTTGTGAGAAAAGACCTTTTAAAAAAATTTATATGAAGAGAGATCGTAAAACAAAAAAAATTTGCGAGAAGGGACCTTAGTGACCTTTTCCGGCATTGACCCACCTTTTACCTGCTAAATGCACTCTATACTCTAATTACATGACACTCTCTTTTCACTCCTACACTCTGATTTCTTTCTCCTCTCGTCACTCTCAAATCCCCACAATTTCCACAAGCATGCAATATCTTAGGAAAGAAAAATCCATCATGCAGTATACCCTCCGTCATCAATCGAAACAAGTTTACAATGCCACCCCATCTTTGCTTCCTAGAGTATGCCCCAATAATAGTTGACCAACTAAACAAATTCCTCTCATACATTTCATCGAACACCTTGTGTGCGTCACCTAAACACACACTCATTTAGCAATTAGCATACATACCAACCAGTTTAGTCTCAATAAAAGGATTAACACCCTCAAAAAAGTGAATTCTAACATCAATTCATATACCCAGGCCACTAGCTAAAAAATTCAAAACAATAGTAATCACTCAGCAAAACACACAATCAGAGATTGCAGGAGTTGAGGACGTGGTTGACGCGGGGGAGCGTAAGGGTGTCGTCGTGGTCGATGGTGCACCGTCGTCGAAGAGGCCCTTGAAGGCGCTGGAGAAAGAGGGCGACGTCGTGGTCTTTTGAGGGCTGTTTAGTGGCCCCATTAATAGTGATGCTTCTCTTTTCTTCTATACTCTTTCTTAGGGTTAGGGTTCAGGGGGGTGATCGGAAGATGATGAATTGAAGGAGAATGGATGAATTGAGGGATCACTAATTGTGGGAGATGATGAATGAAGGTTTTTTTTTTTGCTACAAATGAATGAGGAGTGTCTAATGTAAACAAGAGTGAAATTAGTAGGTAAAAGGTCGGTCAATGCTTGAGAAACATGGTTAACGCCAAAAAAGTCACTAATTAGGTCCATTTTTTGTTTTAAGGTCTCTTCACATGATTTTTTTAAAAGGTCTTTTAAAAGTTCTTTCTTCGCAAATTTTTCCTAATTAAAAGTTGAAACAATTTGGCTCGTCGTGGTGACATACAACTAGTCATAGATGACACTCTTGCTTTTATTTCCAATTTTAATAGTTGTTCTTTTAATTTTTGTTATCGTGATTATAACGAAGTGGCTCACCGTGTTGCTAAGTGGGCCCTAGCTTCGTGTAAAGATGAGGAGTGGCATGAGAGAGGGACTCTTTGGCTCGAGGATGTAATTGTTTCGGACTTTTCCAATTAATCTAAGCCTACCCTTTTCGATAAAAAAAAAAAAGTTGGGCGTTGCTAATTACCGCCAGGGTATTTACTTTTATCCACCCGTATTTTCCCGTATTTTGAGTTGTTAGGACTAAATTACCCTCATATTATTCACCCCACTCACTCACTCATTCACGCACCACTCATCATCCTCTCCCGTCTCTCCCTCGTCTCTCTCTCTCTGCATCTCTCTCTCTCCTTCCTCTCTCTCTCTCTCCTCTCTCATCTTCTAAACCTTCCTATATTCAATCACAACTTCACAACCACAGCGTGCCGTCGTAGCTCGGACCAACAGCGACCCCAACCCAAAACGTCGTCGACCCATCACCGCAAATCCATCGTCGCACACAGCCGCCTCTCCTTTATGACGTTGAAGTCGTGTCCTTCCCATCACCGGTGACAGTCGTCAATTACAAACCACAACCCACCCCCCGACAACCAATGCTGCTGTTAGACCACCGTTCACGCAAGATCGCTGCCCCTAACTTCCCTCGTCATCAGGTTCGTTAATTTACAAAAAAAAATGTGTTTTGAAATTATGTTAAAAAATATAAAATTAGATGGATAAATTTTGCATTTAGTACTTGATTGTTTAGATTCTTAACCACACTCGTAAGTACTTTGATTGTGAGTGTACTTTGATTGTTACAAAATAAAAATAGGTTAATTTGTGCAATTCAGTACACTCACACTCGTAATTTCTCAACCCCTTTTTTAATTTGTTAGATTCTTCAACTGCTGTGTTAGATTGTCTGTGTTTTTGATGTTTTTGTGTGATGGTTGGTTTTTTTTAATAGACTTGAATATTTATCATAATTTTAAGTTAGGAACTTGTAGTAAGTACTTTATGATTTTAATTAGTGAAATAATTAGAGCAATTAAATTCCCCAAATTATCAGTTTTTGTGTTTTTAATGTAGAATTTGAAAAAAAAATAAAATAAAATGATGATCATCCACCAAATGCAAACCTAATGTAATGTGTCCGACTCAATGAGTGCGATGGCAAGCTCCTTCTTAGACCCTCTTGTGTAGGGGTAGATGAATTCCATGGCAAGACAGTGCAACAACCGTACATGACGTTGCCTGGCATCAAATGTTAAAGAAATACTGCACACATCGAACAGATTTGCAATGGCGTACAAATCTTGACTGACTTCCATCCAATGTCCTCGACCGGCAAAGCGACGATTGTAATAATCCGTTCAAGGCCTCTTCCCGAAATTGAGCCCACCATTAACGACATCATATACATCCGAGTTGCCATGATCTCCAGTCCATGAAATTTTCAACATGGGCCAATCCTCTTCACCACCATCTTGAATGCATCTGCGACAACTCTAAGCCACAATGACATTGCCTACACGTTATTCAGCCAATAATTATGGAAGTATTACATTAGGGACATCATTGTAATACGGAAAGTCATTCTCTCCAACGTCCATGTATGAGCCTGCAAAAAAAAAGAATTGAATAACTACATTTGAATGAAATGTTAATTGCATATAATGAAATTAATAAATATAATCGAAATTGAAAAGGCAAGAAACAATGTCACACACACGAGCTGCATCTTGTGATGTTGACCTCGATGCAGTTCTAGATGACAATGTACTCATGTCCACTAGGTAGGCGTCTAGTTGACGATCCGCTTTCTTCTTCTTGTCATTCTCTGGCTTCCTTCTCTTTAGTACTATTCACCTCTGGATTTCGGAGGGTTTTGTTTCCTGTACATGGTTAGCATGCAAAACACGTGACACATATCTCAACTGAGCTGGATCAAGTGACCTCGCCTGCTCGCACAACGCATTGAAATGATCCATATCTTGACATATTTCATCAACAACAAGAGGGTCGTCCACACCATCGCCGATCTCAAGTGTTCTCCAGAATACATGAATCTGATCGAGATAGAATCCCAACCCATTATCATCAACACGCTTCATCTCACAAGCACATGGAAGGCCACAATTGCTCCTTAAAACACATCCACACAATCCGAGGCTTGTTCGCCCAAGTCTTTCATCCTCGCCTTCTCGCTCGCCAGCAAATCTTAATGCATGAGCACTGACACGTCCCAACAATGTTCTGGTATGGCGGAACTCTGTACTTGACACCGCTGTCAGCGCCGGACTCCTCAAGTTGGAACCTCAAGTTGGTCAACTGCGCCTCCACATTGCATTCATGCGCTCAAAAAAGCTATCAACAGCATGTGTGGAGGTTAGCAACCAACTCTTCAAAGATGAATGTTGTGACTCAGCTCGACATGTTGTTGTGTTGTTGAATGAAGAGACTTTGTTTGTCCAGGCTGTTACAAATTTCTCCTTATGTGGAAGCAAGTCCTTGAACATAGTCGAGCAATTTTGGGTTCCTCCTCCATGCATCATTCATTCTCTTAACCGCAGCCTCATATCTAGCTTCACTATGGGCATACTAATTGAGGCCCATGAACCTTGCTTGAAAAGCTCCGCCACCTTTTGTCTTTCTCAAACAAATGATATGCACGAGGTCCACATCTTTGTTTATGTGCCAAGTGCAAAGCAAGTGTGCCGACTCAGGGAATATGTTCTCTAAGCCGCCATTAAACCCAACTCACGATCAGTCACAAGGGCAGTAGGGCGACGCGACTGTCCAAGCAAGATGCTAAGCTTATCCAAGACCCATGTGTAACTCTCATGTGTCTCATCTCTCATCAAGGCCACACCAATCAAAAGTTATGGTTCGTCGGAGACATACCTACCATCTCGAACAGTGGCATAGCGTACTTGTTGGTTTTGTAAGTCGAATCCATAAGGCTTACTAAAGGAATGTACGCAACAAGTTAATCATGTCGGGGGGCAGCAAGATGTGAGTAGTTATTGTGTATCTCCTCGTCAACCTTATCCACTTTTGGTACTGGTGCTCTTCGGCAAGATGGATAAATTGAGCATCACCTCCCTCCCTTCAGAGTCCTCAACTTTCAACTTTTGATTCAGATTGTAAACCTGTTTGATGTTATGATGCTCATGTTCAAATTCCAATTGAAAGACCGAAGAACATTCGCCAGCTTCGTTTGCGCATGTCTCATGCTTTTTGCTTGAACTTTAGCAGCAGACTCATGACGGCAGCTTGTCGATGACCTCTTTGTAGTTGATTAATGGGTGGTTGTGTTTCCCGTACTTTCTCCTGAGCACCTCAACTGTCCAAACGCCCGTTTGAAGATTTCCGAGCGCATGAAGCTTGAATTTACAACACATGCTTTCGTTTTCGTCTTCTTGGTAACTTACTCGGATCACCTCGATACGCTCTCCATGATTGCACCTCAAATACACACCTCTCTTACTGGATGTCGGCTTGTGCGAAGAAATTACTAGCTCAAACCTAGTTCGATAGCAATTCTTTACATGTTCCGCAACCTCAATGTGACTAGCGAACTCCAAGTCAGTCACGAACCGATCACTGTAGTCGATACCATCTCCTTCGTCAAAATATTTCTAAATGTAGACATAAACAATTTAAATTCAAAACTATATTTAAAAATTAAAATGAGAACCTTAGCAAAAAACAAAAATAAAATAAAAAATAACAACAACACACTCGCAATAACAATTCGTAGATATAAACAATTAAAATCACAACCAAGTTTCAAATTAAATGAATATTAGATGCAAAATTACCAACAGAAAAAAAACACACTAGCACTAACAACTCTATGTCGTGTTCACTATCACTAAGTCAATCGAAATTCATATATTTTTAAAAATTCAAATCAACAACACAAAACTACTACTAATGAACTATAACTAATTCGCTTACAAATTAATTAAATGCAACAAATCTAACATTTTATTGATTAAATAATAATACAAAACAATATTTAACATGAAAACTAATTTAACTCCCTTTATTAACTATAACTATGAAGTTCTTATGAAACCACAATTGATCAAAATATCCACAATTTTTGTTAAAAAACGAAAAATTCAACTTGCATGTCAAATCACGTAGGTCCAATGAACCTGCGTGATTTCTATGCACAAGGCCCATGGAAACTTGCGCGATAAGCACACACAGGCCCAACGGAAACTTACGGTGTTGAATAACACAGGTTACCATTGGACCTGCGTTCCAAAATCACGCAGGTTACCGTTGGACCGGCGTTCCAAAATCACGCAAGTCTCCATTGGACCTGCGTGATTTTTGAACGCAAGAGTCCAAATCTGAGAATTGCAGACGCCGATAATCGAATTATGACATTCAAGTTTCGACTGTACCTCGACCACTGTTGCTTCCACTACTTCGACGGCTTGCTTCCACTGCCTTGGTGGACGTTGGACGCCACTTGTGGGTGTGAGGGCGGGGGCAACGCGGAGCAAGGACGACGTTACCTTGTAACAATCGAAGTGCGTCATGGGAAAGGCGAGACGCCGCATCGTGGTGGAGGATTCACGCAGCCCATTGCAAGGTGCCAGTAGTGGTGGTTGTGGTTGCTAGGTGACGGTGTGGTGGTGGTGGTGCTAGGTGACGGTGGTGTGGAGCTTCAAGTGAAGAGTGGTGGGGTAGTGTGTGGGTAAGAGAGAATGGGGATTATGATCCAAAATCTCATTAAGGTGAAAAGGAACTTTGATACGTATTTTAGGCGATATGGAGTAATTTCAGGCGGTATTTAACAATTCAGAAAAAGTTGAAACAATTTGTAAATTAACCGAAGCACTAGTCAAACGCTTCACTCGTCAGATCTCAGCCCAACTCTTGTATCCCAGAGGCCCAATGCTACTTTAGCCCACAACGAAATAAACGTTATCAATACACACTGTATAAAACGACGTCGTTGCTACTATATCACGTTGCTTGTTTTTCTGTTCGAAATATTTTGCAGCCAAGAAAAAACACGCGAAATATTTTGAATCATTCGACAATTAAAGTCTCTACTCGAGTAGCACAACAATTTAGGTGAGAATTTTCTAATTGTAATACATACAACATATTATTCCCAATTTGAGTTTGAATTTCTTCCTTTCTCACCCCGAATTAGTTGTTTGATTCAAAATTGTTTGATAATACTAAGCATTTGCTAAACCCTAGATGGATCGATTAATTTTAGATGTCAATTAGGGTGAAGATTTTCATTATGGGTTGGTTAATTAAACAAATATTGGGTATTATTTGATCTGATAACGTATTTCGTCGCATTTCATTAGCTCCGAAATTGATCTACAATCTCTACATATAGATTATAGAGCATGCATCAGACTAATCATGTTGTAATAATGGAGGACTAATGGATTATTATGATCTCGAGACGAATTCAAAACTCATCAGAATCGAGAAAAGCTTACCTCAATCATATATATTTATATGATGGGAGGAGCATGCATGTAGCAACAACGCAACATGTCGATGAATCTTGACATGAGACTGATTAAAACAGCACGCAGACACGCAGTGTATGCAGATTCGACTCATTGTCAAATAATGAGGAAATGCATGCCCTAGCTAGCTGCTAGGACATACCTATATACCTTGAGATTTGTGCATCTTACTGACTTACTTACTTACTTACGAGGTGAGTACTGATGAGTAGCACTGTATGTATGAATTGATCGAAAGCATTTCTGACATGTATGTATATGTGCCAATTTGCCTACCTAAGATCGACAGCGTCTTGATCTGCAGAAATACTTGTACATGTTCCTTCTTTTCATCCAAGTGGACAGTCGTCCATCGAATCGAATCTGACTATTGCTAACTTCTGCCTTCTTTTATTTCAACAGTCTTTGTCTAAGCATCCTTGCTTGTTTGATGATGTCAACTATTTACTAATAATTCAACTTAATTAATTAGCTTTGTGCTGTTTTTCATTTAATTAATCATGTTTGATTAGCCTCATCTTAGTCTAGCTTTCTTATAAACAAGCAATCAGTCTCTATTTGTTCCCCATTTTCGACATCTTTCATTCACTACTACGTACTGACAGTTCTCGTGTATGTTAAGTTTGTTGAATTCATACGTACATCTATCATGAAGATGATATGGATTATTCTTTTTAATTTTTATTGCTCATCATGAATTTGCCAGTAGGAGTAATGTTGGGATATGCCTAAAATATCATATATTACTAAAGATGAACATAGGACTTAGGCTCAATGATTGTGACATTCATGAGGCAACACTACTATTTCATTAATCCAATAAGTACTATTTGATGAGTTGTTACATCTAATTGCTATGAAGATATTTATTTTTATATATAAAAACTGTATGTAAATGATAAGGGTTTGCTTAAGAGTTGAGAAAAGAATGTTGTGATTCATATAGTTTAGATTTGCTTTCATAGCACACAACCTAGCATTATTAATTTCAGTATGTGTGTATGTTGTGGAACCAAAATGTGAATTAAGTGCTGTATTATCACTACAGATAATCTAGACAGTTAGTCCAACAAAATGATTACTTCATCTTCTTTGTTTTCTTTGCTGGATCCCAGGGCAATCATTAAGATTTGATTTTTATTATTAAAAATGACGGCACATTCATCTTCGATTTCATTCATTACATAACAGATTGTATGTATCTTCTGCTGACTAATGAGGTAATTCATGCTATTTCTGTTTCTATTTTCATTCATTCATCGATTTGAAATTCTGTATAATTATAATTATGTTCAGAATTCAGAACCAAAGGATATGAACAGAAATCTGTTTCTATATTCATTGTTTGCTTCTGTCTGAATGATACGACCATTCAAGGCTTGCGTACAATAGGTCACAAGCAAATCCGAACAAATCAGTCTTTGTTGTAATCTATATCGTCCTAGTGGTTGGTTCGCATTGAAATATAGAGAATAATTTGCTTTATCACACAACAATGACTGACACTAGGTAATGCAGAAACTTCTATTGCATGACATATAATCAAAGGAGGGAACCAATCTTGTTTTTGTAAAAAGGGGGTGATTTGCTTTAATTTGTTAAAAACAATGCCCATAATTGTTGAATTTGACTGTTCTTTCCCAAATCCACTTTTTTATACTAGGTCCTATAAAAGAATCATCATTCATCATGCTTCTTAGTATCTTTACAATAATTTAATTGAAATGCCATGTTACCTAAAACTAATGTATGTACACAATGTCACATGCCATGTTTACTACTAGCTAGCTTATTAGGGAATTTTAATGGATCAATGTTAGTTTCATCTTCTTTTTGCCCCATAATGTGAGTTGGGATCATCAAACAACCCATTTTATTTACATCAAAAGCCTTGATGATCTGATTCCTCTGAAATCGACCAAATCTAATCTTGGTAAGAGAGAGTGGTAATGTTAATTAGTTGATTAATGTTGGGATCTTCAACATATAGATTGCTAATTGTGATTATATATTACATACCATCCACCCAAATTAAAGCCTGCATAATAATGTTGCAAATACCTAGAAATGCACCAAATCTAATCTTGGTCTTAGAACAGAATGACACTGGAAAATCTTTGAGTATGCAAATGCAACATCATATATTCTATATTCATCATGTTCATTCTAATTAATATTATAAAATATAAAATGTCACGATTTTCAAAATTCATACCATTTTAGAAAATGTATTTAGTTCTTATTTAACGCCTCGAGACGTCCGTTAGCAGTAGCGATTCTGTATATTATAAAATAAAAATGTTACAATTTAAAATAAGATAATTATATAATTAGCTAGTAGTAGTTGCTCCAATTAAGAAGAATCCACATGCAAAAACATGGATGAGAGGAGAGACATGATCTTGTGGTACCCTGCAGGAGAAAGGATCTTGTCCATTTTAATGCTTTTTCATCGTCAGTTTGAAACTTTGAATCCCCCACTTGAATTTTTGAAGTTCCCATGTTGAATGACCTATCCTTGTCTCTTTATGTCTATTTAGATATATTGCTTGTGTGGGCCATGGAATTTGGAGCTTGCCATATTCAAGTAGTAAGAATTTTGTGCATAGATTTCGTTTCTTCGAATATGCCTGTTTGCTGTGCTAAAAAGCCATTTTTCCTAGTAATACTCTCTCTACTTTCAAGTACCAACTTGCATTGTGTGCTTACCTACAGGGTTAGTAACACCCCTTCTAGACGTAACCGTTTCGCCTACTTTCTCTATCTATGCATCTCGGCTAACTCGATTACACCCCAAACTTTCAATGTTGGGATATGATATATATAGTTCGACCAAGCAAAACATAAATTAAGTGATGAACCAAGACTCAATGTACAAAAACAAAAGATAAAACATGGTATACTTATATGCATCGTGCAAAACCTAAACCTGCTCGATTCTAGGTAGATCTTCACAATATGTTTTTAGAGGTTAAATATATACAAGTACTTATTTGTGTTGATTGAATGATTGATAGTAACTTTATTGATATAAAACTTAGAGTCTGTTTCCATTGTTACCGAACTTATTAAGGTATGTTGTTATCGAACTATAGTAGACTAGAGGATTGATTGAAAAAAAACGGTAGATGACAAGTTAGAGAAGAGAAGACAGAAGAGTAGTAAACTTAGGCAAGTAGAGAAAACGTTGTTAGTTAAAATCGTAGTAGAAAAGGATAGGTGAGGTGAGATAGTGGCTTGGTAGCTATATGAAAAGACTAGACTGCCACTGCCAATCTGCCAATCTGCCAATCTGCCATGCATGGAGTAGTCGTTGTGGGGCCCAAATATATACTAGTACTACAGATTAGTACTCAATTGATTTGAGAGGTTGCGAGTGGAAGGCACTATATGACTATATGTATCACCTTGCTAGCGAGCCATTGTGTTTGTGGTCCCGAACACTAGACACCTTAAAGATGCTTCAATCATTCATTTACACAACCAAACATTCTTCATCATCATTTGAATTTGGCATCTAGCTAGCTGCTCCATCTTAAACATTACTCTTATTATTCTTATTCTTTGGTTTGATTCAACAATGAACTAATAAGCAAACGGACATCATTTTACATGCTTATTATTCCTCACTTCTGAACTCGATCTGCTTTCAAGTACAATTAATCAACGCTAGACGCACGCACCTCAGATCATCTTTCTGTTGTGTTCAAACGTCATCATCAAGTATTATACGGACTAGTAGCCGTGGAGCTAGCTAGCAATAATCTATTTAGTGGGTTCACGTTAATATGAATCGACTATTAAATAACTATATATATTAATAATTTAAACTGTAATCTCGTAAGATGTTGATTTCATGTATTAATTAATAAACAATTGTTTTTTCTGCTTGAATATCGTAGTTATTAATTAATCGAATGAAATTAATCTACATTAACATTCGAATGTAGTAGGAGTAGGTCATGTAGCAGTATTTACTTAGATAATGACAAAAACTTACGAAAAGAGGTTATCAATTGTGTGTATCACATAGTGTTGGATCTTAGTGCTTACATCCACATCAACCATAGATTGTAACTGTAAGATTAAGGAGCTTATGTGTAATTTCAACTATCCATTACTCATGCTTGTCCACACTATGACAACTCTAAACAACTAACCCTGAGATATCCAACTCATAACGATCCATGTGATGCAAAGCTCACGTCATAGCGAAATTACACAAATGTCCTCGCCCTCGTCCTGGTCGTGTCTATCCTCAGTCTTCTTCCATTATAAGACTAAAGGGGGGCATGGGCCGCATGGCAATCAAAGGGATAAATGAAATAGGTGAAAGTGACCGCAAAATGTCATGCACACCCACAAAGCACAAACAGTCACAGTGTAGTAGTGTAGTAGCATATTGTAAATCAAAGCTTTAGAATTGCCGGTATGGGGAGACATTGCCTGTGGTGAGTGAGGACTACATTTTTTTTACTTTCCCCGTTTCTAAATTAGTGTCTCACTTTGAGAATTGCGATTTTTGAGTTAAATTTGGTAAAGTGATGGGGTGTAAGGGTGGGGGCTAAAAATAGGTCAAAAGAATTAAATAGAGGTGGGTAACGTGTTCGTGTCGTGTCATTTTCGTGTCGTGTCACTCACATAAACGGTTGAATCCCATCAACCCTAACCCGACCCGTTTAATAACGTGTCGTGTCAACCCGTTTAATTTAAACGGGTTGATACCTCGACCCAAACCGCTAATAACGGGTCATTTTCGTGTCGAGTTAGCGTGTCACGTCTTTTTTACATACTAATGTATATAACTAGGTGCAATTGTGTCGTGTCATGTCAACCCATTTATTTAAACGGGTTGAAATTCTCAAACCTAACCGACCCGTTTAATAACGTGTCGTGTCGTGTCAACCGTTTACATAAACGAGTCAAGATCCTCAACCCAAACCCGTTAATAACGTGTCGATTTCGTGTCGTGTTAGCGGGTCGTGTTGCTTTTGACCACTCTTAAAGTAGGTATATTAATGAGTATTTAATAAAGTTGGTGTAGAAAAATAATATTTTATTTGTGGTTCTCATATAAAAGAGAGAAGAATTAATATTTAATTGTGATCTCCACTCCAAAAAAGGAAAGAAATGAAAGTGAGATATTTATTATGAAACATTACAAAATAAAAGTGAGACATTTTTTTAAAAAACGGAAGAAGTAATACGAAGTGTGGAATTTTGGATCACTTCACTACTTGCCTCTACACACTTGACTAGTATACTAATACCGTAATACTACAGTACTGGTTACTACTACTGGTCATTATTCTTTTTTCCATACTTTTTGTCATCACCCTTAACAGTCTTCACTACTGTACTCCGTAGTCACTATGCTTGTGGTTTTTTTTACCTTTTGCTCTCAACAGTAACTTCGTGGCATTTTTTTACTGTTTGTTTACTGCTCTCATTACAACTAATTATTCCTTCCTTTCAATGTCATGTCAACTCATATACTCATATTACCAATTTACATGCACCACTTCCTCCTTGTGTTACAGTTTACAGACTTGCTTACTTACTATTTCCGTTATTTGAAAACTGAAGATGGAGTTCAAATAGTCTCTCATATAGAAGGGTGATAGAGTATATAACATATTCTTAAGCTTCAATCATAAGTTTAAATGAGTGTAACATATACATATTAATAAAAAGTATAATTATGAATGCGGAATCACATGAGATTAATTAGAGTAGAGTATAAATTATAAACAGCTTAGTGTATATAGAAGCAAATAGCATAAAGATATTACAATAGTATGATTGTATCCACATATAGTGGGGGGTGAATAGAGGTGCTTGGCATGTCACCTAGCTACGTTCAAGAAGCAATGGTCAGTGAAGACCCAACATTACAATAATAATAGTATTATTAGTGTAGTACAGTAGTAGCTAGTAGTATAATTAACTACAAATTAAATTAAAGTGGAATGAATAATTAATTAAGAATAACAATACAAGAAAAGTAATAAGAGATGAGAGTGAGGTTATGTAAGTTAGAGAGAGATTCGAGAGGGTGAGGGCAGAAGAAACGAATCTATAGGGGAGTGTGAAGAGATCGAAGAGATGAGAGAAAAAGCAATCAAGCTCAATTAAAAAGACATGCAAATTAAACTCACACACACAATCATACAATGACACAATAAGACAGAGAGAGAGAGAGATAGGATCTTATTAGTGGTGACTGGTGAGTTGTGAGTGGGGTGCCGCTGCCTACGTTTTTGCCCCTAAAGGAACGGGTAGCCCGGGGTTAGGGATCCCTTCTCATCCTCTGATGGCTCCTCTCTCCCTTGCCCGCTCTGCCCGTTAATTTTATCCTTACTACTCATACGATATCTGTATAGAAATTAATAACAACTAGATCACAACAAAATTGACCCATTTAAATTCAAATTTAACAAATTCATATCACTGTAAGAGATATATTTTGCTACAATTGCTTTTCTTTAATATTATAAGAGTTATATACTAGTATAGTCGCTTTGTCCCCTTTCTATTGCATCAATTTATTAGGAGACAATGATGATTATTAATGTTATCTCCGTGGCATGTGAAATTAAAACGTTGTGTTTTAGATTATGTATTCTTTTAAAAGGCATATGGTCAAATTGTTCATCTTCTAAAGTTTGAACTTTTATATGATTTTGCTTGATGTCATGATTTACATTGTTTTGCAATGTTCTTCTTGACTACAATGTTGGGTCTTCAATTCACATTTTGTGACACTTAATGCATTCCATTTAATTTCTATCATATAGTAACAAATTGTAATGTATTTTTGTAAAAAATAAATTAAATTATTTTGGCCTATTCAGATTTCAGAATGCTTAATATAATGCTTTTCCTTATAAGAAGTTGAAAACAAAGATGAATGAATGAAGTATTAGATATCTAAATTATTGTTTAGTGGATTAAGACCTTGTTTACTTAACTTGATTTAAATGATTTTTTTAGTAATTATAAGATAAGTTTATTAAAAACCAATTTTAACTTTTAATAGTTTGCAATTTTGGTGAAAATAAAATATTGTGGTCAATGATAATAAGTTCAATACATTACAATTCAACTGATGGAAACATGATCTAAATCTATCAATGCAATTTCTTTTTAATTAAGATGCGCTATTATAGATTAGAAGTTTGAAACTGATCTACATTGATTAAAATAAATTTTTATTTATCATGGATGAGTTGATACTTTTAATGACAATAAAAACCTAGTTTCTCTAAAGAAGATGTCAATGTCGTTTAAGGTATCAATTGAAATTGTTTTTTTTTTTTGCATAAATATATAATTATTCAAATACTTTCAAATTGGTAAGTGGGTTGCTTGAACGGAATTAAAACTTAGTGAACTTAGTTGAAATGAGAAATGTGACATAAACTAATTTCAAAAAGTTAGGGGCAAGAAATAAAAAGTGATTTTGATTTGAGTAAACATAAACTAGCTTAGGGTTTGTGCTAGAGGTGTCACCCACCTCCATTATTTAATAACATTTCATTATCGCCTCATCAGATCACTAGTTGGTGTTGTTTAACTGTATTTCATATTTAGAATATGTACGTTCCACATCAATATCGCCATCAGACCTTATCCAAAGCGAGTACGACACTGCTAGTATGTATCTATCAAGAATATATATTTGAATTAAATCACAATAGTAAGAAGAGTAGATAGTGTTTTAAAAAATGGTAGTATACCACGGACATGCAAATAATGCAAGGGGATGAAAATGACAGAATGTTAGCCCCACCCCCCTTGGCCTTCCCATAGAAAGAAGAAAAAGAGAGATAGAGAGCTTATACTCTTGATTGGTATCAAATGTCGCAATCCTCTGCCCGCACGCTGCCCGTCCAAAATTGCACTCACTCAACACATTCATTTCATTCATTCATTCATTCAATGAAACAACGAAACATCCCATTTCAATGATTTGATGTTCATTCTGGCATTCCGGACGGCACGCGCGGTCAGGTTGATAACTGCTTTTTACCCTGAATATCCCCAATATGGTAAAAGACACTAGCTAGTCTTAAAGGAATGASTTTCATCAATGTTTGATGAATGCATTCTACTGTSCTAGCTACTTCTACATGCTACTCCTACACTTGCTTGTTGAAAAGGATCATCATGATTTACCTGTTGTTTTTATCTTTGCTGCTGTATTTAGGATTTACTGCTCACTTCACTCACTAATATCTCTTGTTTTTGGAAGTAACACTGTAACACTACAGTGTGTAGGATTGTAGATTTGTAGGTCAAGATTTGGAGCAGATTGTGTAATTAAAATCAAAAGGCATAGTAGCAATTACCAAACACCTCAATCACGCGTTAACTGATTTTCGACGTAAAATAACAATTAATAACTAAGTATGTTATATTCCTCGTCAGCATCCTCATTGTTAGTTACATTAACTGTTACCTTTGTAGTACATGGAAAAATATTGGAATATATTAAATATGATACACCATAGCATATCCAAATTCTGATTATAAGGAGCTTATTATTTATTTTCTAAACAAATTTATTACATTAACACCAATACTACACTCATAAATTATACTTTCCATCCCCCTTTCCCCTTCTTTTAATTTGTTTATTATCAATTTTTTAGTTTGCCTACCCGGTTCACCGAATCTAACTCTGACTCTGACTAACATTCGGAATTTCGACCAGGTTGCACGACCTAGCATATGGTGGGTGAGTCCTCCCACAAAGTTTCTACAGTACGGCGAGGACTCGACTCGAGACCTCCCTTAAGCGACCATCAAGTATTACCACTTGAGCAACTCTTGCGGTTGTTTATTATCAATTAAAAACTTCATTTTACTGTACAATAGTTAATTATAAGAATGAATCTGTTAAACCATAAGAAGATACGCTATAAGTGGGATAATTCAGTGACTACAACTTCTCTTCTGATTTCAAGAGATCATGGATTGATTTTCATTCTCGCTATTGTGACTTTTTTAAACCCTCATATATGAGACCACTACAGGTTTGGCAATCCTCAATTCCAGTCATGTTAATTTTATTCAAAGAAGATTAGCATTGTTATCTAATCATTTTTTAGACATAATATTACATTGGCTTACTTTAAAAAAAATTCTTTGAATAAATGTGGTGAAAATTTTAGGAATGATGCCTTATTTAGATTGAAGATAAACTAGTAAAATAATGCTTTAATTTGAAAGTAAGCAGCTTAAAACACCATGTCGCATTGGGTTATGTCCTTACTCCTTACTTCTAAGCCATTACGGCATTACTTCTTTGCTTCGTCTACAAGCAACAAAGCTAAATACGTATGGATATTTGCAAGGGTTGATTGTTAGTTGGATTATATTCACATAATCACATTGATTAATAGACATAAGTTTAGTCAGTATAAAATGTTAGAAACGATATAATTTATTTAAAAGTCACGACTGTGCGCTTTAAATATAAACTTTTTTGGTAAACTAATTCAAAAGAATGGTGAATAAGATTAAGATGTGATAACACAGGATTAAATCGAGATCACTTACAAATGGAAAGCGTCTGTGGGAATAATTGCATGTGTGATGAAGGATTCCTTTTAATAGGATGTTAATAAGAACCAGTGTTTAATCTATGATATACAAAATGTTGGAATTTTAATTAAGAATAATCAAAAGGTAAGGGTCACAAAGATACAAATGTTGAGAGTATATGGATGTGCAGGAACTCTTTTAAGTGACATATAATTAAAAAATCAAGTTAATTAATCAGAAAAATGGTGTTGTAACATTGCTCGCAGCTAAGGGAAAAATAATTGCCTTTGTTTGGGGCATGTAGGCAAGACTACATGGTGAATCTATGTAGATGGAGAGTGGGATCATGGAAATTTTAAATAAGGTAAGGAAGACAAAAAATAATGACATAAAAATTTTTGGGGAAAAGTTAGAAAAGAATTGAAACATTGATTTGCAGGAGAATGAGGGATCTTGACTCTTGAGTCGAGGGATGGAGAGGAAATATATTGTGGATGAATCTAAAATGATCCCTTTTGGTACATGTAAGTCGACATACTACTTATGGAACTAATGTTTGATTGATTAATTGTATGAATCTAATCACTATACTAACTATATTTTGTATGTAAGCTCACAAACATGCTTATGTTATACTGGCAAATCGATCGGTCAGAGTCGATTCGGATCGATCAATGTTAGGTTTCGGACATTATAGGTTGGGTCATCTTTTTTCGGTACGATTCGAATTTCTTAATTTGTCATGACCCAACGTTTTCGATAACAGGTGATCGCTCGGTCCAGTTTTTTTTAAGCTTTTCTTTTGATATTTCGTAAAAATTACAATCAATTATTAAAGTTTAATGACTTAAAAATGTATATATGATAAATTAACGAGAAATGGTTCATTAAACTATATATTTGTCTAAATCTAATAAATATATTATTTGCAAAAGATAGTTTCAAGTATTTAAGGATTTATTAAAAGCTAAAAATGCATAATTTGACCATACACTGTAATTTTTTATCGAAGCATATTTTGCTTCCCTTTTTATTTGCAACAATGGATTATTGGCAATATTTACATTTTTATTATTTGACTATTCTTGTGATTTGTACATAATTAACTCATTTATAAGTGATATATCATACTAGACAAACGTCAAATAGGTGCTCCAGTCGGTACAAGGTCGGTCAACTTGGAAGAAACAGCTTTACCGGGTTCAAAAACAGGTTTTCGGATGCAATTTTCGGGTTTGAAGTTTGTTTTTGCCACCTATATCGACCGCCTGTATACTTGATCTGATACGTCAATTTTACAAAACACATTATATATATATTGTATATTACTCCATAGTAAAAAATTTATTAATTATTGAATATCAATAAAAATACTCATTACACAAATCAAAAGTAATAAACTACGAGTAAAACTTCGCAAAATTTTTTATTAAGCACTAAAGTACACTCCGTAATTAGAAAATTTCCTACAAATAACAACATGAATAAAGCACAAGATTTTATGGGAAGGTGAACATACGTATGATACATTAGCCTTTAGTACACTAGAGACCTAGTCGATTATTCTAATTGGACTTATACTTAGTGAAGAGACACCCTCTGTAGTTTGGTATTATTGAGATTGAATTTGGTTGAACATAAAATCAATTTAAAATTATACAAACCAAAACTAAATAGAACGAAGAATCATTTTGAAAGAATAGCTCCTAATGGAAATAATGATTTTAATTGTTTCCTTATTGATGATAAGCTCTCCAACAAACACAAAAAGGAAGAAGAATAAACCCTAGTAGCTAGTGAAGATAATGTTTTGCCCTCAAACAACAATTGTGGTAGAAATTGACTCACATTGAGGTTTAAGTTGGCCCAAAGGAGCTAAGCTAGCTAAGTAGGTAGTGGAGCTAAAGTGCTATGCTATAACCTAATAGTCTATACCCATGTCCATGCAGGGTAAATTATGATTGATTGTGTAAAACTTAGGTTACGCAACAACACAAATCTACAAACATGGATTAATTCATCATCATCATCATCATCTATTCATAATAATGAATAGTAGTGCTTAATAGTTGATTATATTACGACTATTAATAAGTGTAGTGCATGCAAATAGATATGTATATCATGGTGATGTGGGCACATCCACGGTGTCTTTAATTGGCCACAATAGACCTGAATTCATCCAAAGAAATGGCGAATCAATCCATTTACACTCCACACACTATTAATCACTTGACCAACCACTTGAAACATATAATCAATTAGTGCGTCTTTGATTGATCGATTTTTAAATTCTCTATGGCAAGCAAACGAATTTCAGTAAGTAGTTGATCATAATATATTATTAATATATTATATAATGAATTATCACATACATAGCAGTAGTATGATACTCTAGTATTTTTGCAAAGGAGGGCTCCATTAAATGGGCACAAGTCCGGCTAGCCCTACTACTGCTGAGAATATTAGACTTTAACGTGGGGGCACATTGATTTAGCTCTTTCTTTCTCTTTCCCTTTTGGAACTGTAATCATTACCTTTGAATGGCAATTGCAAGCTATGGAAACTCAATGACTCTCCTCATCAACTAACAAAGGTAAGATAATTATTTATCTTTTCTAATGGATTGCATCTCATCTCCTATTATTGAAGCCTTGTTTTTCCTTAATTAGTAATTGTTTTTCTTCATAGTCCTATTCGCCACTTTCTAAAACTTTACTACTCTACCTAATTAGCCATTTACCAAGTAACTTCACAAATGAGTTTCGTGAATTGTTCTAGCCGCATACGCTATTGTTAGAAACACACCTTTGGTAAAAGAACATATTTTTCATATTCTTCTCCGATGAAAATGTGCTTATAACAATTTGGTGTGTGCTTATAATAAGTCCCATAAATTTTAGATGAGACGAATCATGATATATGAATACCGAAGAGATCAATTTACAAGTTTGATTGTTTAATTATATGTGTACAATAAGTCACATGTTCGAATCTTCTCACACCCACTAGGCCATCATTCTAGTGTTTCATTCTTAGTTCACTCATAAAATGATGATATGAATACTTTATTTATTTTTTGCTGGAGAGTCACATTTTATACCTTGAGCATATGATCGATCATGTGCTTTTTTTACAAGAGTTTGTTGGATTTTTAATTCTCAAATTATGGCTTTGTATTATTATTCCCGGTCTCTTTTAGCATTCTAGATCAAATGAGCTCTTCTTTTATCTTACCGACATGGTTGAGTTTGCTACATGCAACAGCATCTGGTACAATATAATAAGTCACTCAAACATTTTCTATGTGTCACATTTTACAAGATAACAAGTCATTCGTTACAACATATCTCAAAAAATTGAAGTTCAAATTAAAAGTTAAATCGACTAGCCTCATCAAGTGAGGTTTTGCGTTTAGAAAGTTTTCTTTGATTACTTACTTTTGTTTAATGATATCGATCACATGTTGCTAGTACTTAAAGTTCAATTGAAGCATCTATACACTTTAATTGATGTTGAGTTTCTCTATTTCTCATAATAACGACTGTACTGTTTGTGTTTCTGAACKGCATATAGCAAGGCAAAGTTTTCAAAACTTGATTTTATTCACACATAATTCTACATAGTGTGCATGCAAACTGAACCACAAAATAAAAACACAATGTTTACATCAGAAGTAGGGAAATCAATT
>SNQN01002320.1:51472-66379 GCA_008642245.1 Bassia scoparia | reverse complement strand
CCATGACCCAAGTCGTTGGACAGCGTGGTGACCAATAGCTCCTTATCCATCAAAGTGACTGAAGGATCCTGAGGCACTACAAGTGCAGAAAGGCTATGTTGCCTCACTACACGTTCCTCAAGGTACCAAACGTTGCTTGTTGGCGAGCTCAGCTGCTGCAACGAACCACTTCGGTCTCGCATTCCCCACTCGCCTCCATGGGCGCCTCTCCACCTGTAGCAACATATAGTTAAAATCACAAAGTATTCAATGAAAGCATACAAGTAAAAAAGCAGCAAAGCTCACCTGAGCTGGGTTCAAGCACAATGACCAAAATTTACAATTTCTTAGCAGTAGGATCAATAGGCAAGCAACTAAAGGGTTAGAAAGAGCCCTTCTTCTCCCCAGTAAACGCACATGGCTAAAGTAATGCACAATTCCACTCACAAATTCCATATAAAACAAAGATTTCAACAAGGTGTATACATTCGCTCATACGCCATAATGCCCCTAAGAAAGCAAAATGGGCCCGAAAGTTATTAAATTGCTACAAAAATACACCTACAAAGCTACAACAATCCGTAAGCAAATGCAAAGTCACAATGAAGCAATAGCGACGATCAAGTGAAGGTCGAAAGCAAATAATAGTCAAAGCACACATTCCCTAGCCGGAGTTGCATCATCTTCGAAAAAGCAGAGCGTTAGCTCGATTTTGTACACGCAATACTAGCATTTACAAAAAGACATTGCTATACGCAATCGTGGATCCTCTAGAAATTTGTCGGGTGCAATACAGAAATATGGACTAGATGGGGGAAATCTACTGTCGGAGTTTAATTTGGTTGTTGAAGTACTTCGGAGAGAGACAATTCAGGGATCCTCTAGAAATTTGTCGTTTGTCAATATTTAGAGTCATCCCTTAGTATAGAGATGATGGAGGACCCTACTAAAGAAGAACTGAAGAATCATCGGACAGAAAGCTCTGCAGCAGATACTCTGATGACTGAGCAGGTATCAGATGTGGAGTCAGTAGACTATGGCTCAGAAGGCTTGGATCTAGAGGTGTCCAAGTTAGATCTTGATTTTCTAGCAAATTGTTCCGAAGGAGATTGTGAGTCTGGCGCTTGTTGTGCAGTCACTTTCCCCTCAACGTTCAAAGGTTGTGAGACGTGCAGAAGAATACTTCATGGGCCGATGAAGTTGACTAAGCCGACGTTGTAGGTAATACCTCTACTATTTCAGCTGAGCTGAATAAATTGGATAAAGGATCTGGTTTAGAGCCATCCACTACTACATAAAAATGCTAAAGCAACGGATTTTAGCAATGGTTTGGTCTAAAGCAACGGGTTTTGGCAACGGTTTTATCTATGGCGACGGGTTTTAGCAAGAGTTTTTAGAACCATTGCGTTAGGTACTCTAAGGCAACGGTTTAAGAAGATATTGCAACGGTTAATGCTAAACCGTTGCCTTTGATCAAAATCTACCAAGTAATTGACCATATTGCAACGGTTATTTTATAACCGTTGCTTTAGAGTAAAAAAAAAAAACATGACGCATACTTCTCTTATTTGGTGGTGTGCGAAATTGCGAATTCCTTTGAAACACTTCACTCATCCCCCTTTTCTTCTTCATTCGACCCTTTTTCTCTCTCATCCTCACTCTTATCTCACTCAAATTAACTCTCATACCTCACAAAATCTCACCCAAACACTCAAATTACTATCCTATCTGACAAAATTTCCTTTCTTCTTCGTTTTTAATCCCAAATAATGGGTTTTACACACGAAATTTAGGGGATTTTTGGTATTTTCGGGTCAAATTTTCTGGGTTTTTTGGGTTTTCATAAGTTCGTTTAAGCCACGGAATTGCTCCATTACTCACATAAATTGAACATTGCTTAAACCCTTAATTTCTATTCGATTTTTGGGGGTTTTGGGGAGATTTTCGTTCTAGATTTTGGGGTTGTTCTGCTACGCAACTTCAGAGGGTTTCAAGTGTTTTTGAGGTGCGAAATTTTCTGGGTATTTTGTACGTTATATAGAATTAATGAATTTGAATCATAACTATAAAATCAGATCGACTACGGCTTTAACTCTTCGCAATCTTTACGCTTGTCATTATGCACAATATGGTCTAGAGGTAAACACAATCATGGGTGATGATGCTGAAATATTGTCAACTGGGGATCTTGATACTCACGGTTCACCTTCTTCTGAAGCCATTTTATGGCCAGGAAGAAGAAGTAAGAGTGTGGGCTAAGAGCGACGATATCATGCAGGAAGTCCATGACCCTCTTGAGGAGGTTAATCTTGGTACAGGAGAAAATCCTAGGTCTACTCAAATTAGTAAGGAATTACCTAAAGGAGAGAAACTGTCCATTATCAAAGTCCTTTAAACCTATAGGGACTGTTTTGCTTGGGAACATCACGAAATGTCGGGAATTGATCCTTCAATTATCCAGCATGAGTTGCCAATCAAACCTGGATGTACCCCAGTGGTACAAAGTCCCAGGAGGTTAGCGCCGGACTTGATTCCCTAAATCAAAGAAGAAATCGCTAATATCCTAAAAGTTGGGTTCATTCAACCAGTAAAGTACGTTGAATGGATCGCCAACATTGTTCCCTTGGTCAAGAAAAATGGCAAAATTAGGATTTGCATTGATTATAGAGACATTAACAATGCCTCTCCCAAAGATCAATATCCTATGCCAGTAGCTGATATGCTCATAGATGCTGCATCAAGGCACAAACTAGTGTCAACTGTAGATGGGTTTGTGGGATATCACCAGATCAGAATTGTTGAAGGTGATCGCTCAAAAACTGCATTTAGGTGCTTAGGATCCGTGGAACTCTGTAAGTATGTCGTTATGCCTTTTGGATTAAAGAATGCGAGAGCAACATATCAACGTGCTATGAACCTCATTTTTGGTGAAATGATAGGGGATTTCATGGAGATCTATATAGAAGATGTTCAAGTAAAATCAGAGTATGTCTTAGAACATGTAGAGCAAGTTGTTTGTGCCTTTACGCGAATGAGGAGGTTCTGTCTTAAGAGGAATCCATTAAAATGTGTCTTCGGGGCTACAACCAGTAATTTACTCGGGTTATTAGTACATAAAAAGGGCATCGAGATAGATCAGAACAAAGCGAAAGCTGTCTTAGAGGCTCAACCCCCTAAACTAAAAGGGAGTTGAAAAAGTTCTATAGATAGATTCATTATGTTCGCCGACTAATTATTAATTTGGTGGGAAAGACGAGAGCTTTTTCTCCTTTTCTGAAGCTAAATAAAGGAGATGAGTTCAAATGGAGTGCTAAACATCAGCTAGCCTTTAAGCAAATCAAAGCGAAGCTGGCTTCTCCACCAGTTTTGTTTCCCCCAAAGTAGAATGGGAAACCATTGAGATTGTATTTGTCAGCGTCTAATGGCTTTATCGCTAGTATGCTCACACAAGAAAATGAATATGGGCAGGAGCAAGCGATTTTCTATCTGAGTAGAATCTTACAAGACGTGGAAACACAATATGCAAACGCTAAGAAATAATGTTTGAGTTTGTATGATGCTTCTAATAAGCTAAATCACTACTTCATGGCGTTTTCCATTGAAGTCATATCACCAACCGACATGTTGAAACGCACACCTTTTGAATCTCCCTTTTGTCAAAGGAAGGCTGTGTAAGTGGAATATGCATTTGTCCCAGTTCGAGCTGAAATATGTCCCTCAAAAGGCTGTGAAAGGTCAAGCACAGACAGATTTCTTAGTTGATCACCCCATTAATAATAATGTTCGGGTTTAGGTTGAAGACCCTTTGCGTTTATTTGTAGATGAGTCAAGCCGAATAAAATCTGCTAGGGCTGGGACAGTGATGGTTTCACCAATGGGTGTGAAGACTAAAATGGCAGTAACTTTCGTAGACCGATGCGCAAATAATAGAGCTGAGAAGCTCTAGTAGTAGGTCTCAAGACCTTGAAAGATATGGGCGTCACAAGGGTTCATGCTTTTGGAGATAATCAATGGGTTATGACACAGATCAGTGGAGAATATAGAGGAACCTCCCCTCTAGCTCTAGCGATTAACACAACACTGAGAGGGCTGACCTCCTCGTTTGACCAGCGTGATGTCTCTTACGTACCAAGGGAAGAGAACCAAGAAGCCGATTATTTAGCTCGATAAGCTTCTTCTAAAGACCCTGATGGTCTCGATGAGAGTGTAATACACATTAGGTCATTCAAATTAAAACCCCTGGAAGAGGTGATGAAGGTTGAGGTAAATAAGGTTAGCGTTCTTTGGTGCGAGGCAAATTGGCATCAGGAGATCAAAGAATATTTACGAGGTTCTTCTGGCAAGAAACTTCCGGCAATTGTAAGGTTGGCAGCTACGAAATATTTCCTCCTAGGGAATAAGTTGTATCGAAAAGATCCGCAGGGACTTTTGTGAAGATGTGTAAACTACAAGAAGATTCTAACCATTTTAGTGGGAGTCCATCATGGTATTTGTGGATCACATCAATCAGGGCTTCAGATACGATGGCTCATTCACAGGATGAGGTTCTTCTGGCCTTCAATCAAAGGAGATTGCTTGCCATATGCTAAGGGTTGCAAATAATGCCTGAGATTCAAGCCAATTAGCAGAGCTCAAACAATAGAGCTCCACCCAATAATTAAATCGTAGCCTTTCAAATGTTGGGCCATTGATGCAATTGGAATCATTAAACCGCCCTCATCGGGACACTATGAATATATCCTGATTGCCACAGATTACTTCACCAAGTGAATTGAAGTACAGGCATTCAAGAAGCTTAGTGCAAGGACGGTGAATGTGTTTCTAGAAGAGGAGATATTTTCACGATTCGGGATTCCAAAGACTATTACTATCGATCAGGCGTCGATGTTCACAGGAGAGGAATTCGATGATTATCTAAAAGAATTTAATATCCAAAAGATACATTCAACGCCTTATTTCGCACAAGCTAATGGGCAAGGAAAGGCTACAAATAATATAATAGTGAAAGGGATATCTAAGATAGTGGATAATAAACCACGAGATTGGCATACTCTTCTACACTATGCGACATAGGCATATAGAACCACTAAGAGGGATGCAACGGCAATAACTTCATATAAATTAGTTCATGGGCACGAACCAGCATTGCCAGCAGAGCTAAGCGCTTAGTCTACTGGAGTGGCTAGGCAGATGGATTTAACGTTTGAAGATTATAGCAAGGCGATGGCAATTGTACTAATGGATCTGGAGGAAGAACGTTTGCGAGCTCTAGAAAGTATCAAGGCCCTAAAGAAGAAAGTGGCCAAGTCCTATAACAAGGAAGTCAAACAAAAGATTTTTTTGGAAGGAGATTTGGTGTGGAAGATGAAATTGCCAGAACATAGTTATAWAGATCACATCTTTGGCAAGTGGTCATCTAAATGGGAAGGACCATTCAGGGTGGTCAAGGTCATGTCACGAAATGCCTATTTACTGCAAGAGTTAGATGGAGAAATGTTTCCAAGAGAATTGAATGGCAAGTGTCTGCACTAGTATACCCCAACTATTTGGGAAAGCCATCAAAATCTACGGCCAAAGCATCCCAACCTAGAGGTGTTTGACAAATAAACAGTCGTGTGAGAAATAGTCAAATTCGTGTGACAAAATTACCACAAAGGGTGATACATGAATTTGAGGGAGTCGAAAATATGCCCCTCGTGGGTGACATGGGTTAAAGTATTAAAAATTACACCAGGGAGTAGACGATCAAGAGACACCTTGAAGGTGACGTAATTATACAGAAGTTACTAGATCCCCGCTAAGTCTATAAATAACATGTCATGCAAATGGTTCTTCATCTCCTCTGTTCTCACTCTTTCTTCTTCCAAAAACCTCTTCAGTCTCTTCTTTCCCTAGAGGATTTTCCTAATACGCCAACACTAATAGAATTCAAGAGATGGGTGCTAGAWAAATCCCAACACCAAGAAGTCTTTACTCTTATCAACCACGAGATCTCCTGCCAAACTCTCAAGGGTGTAGAGTTCAAACAGAAGAAGAAGGCGAGGAAGGCACCCGTGTAATTTGAATTTAAGTGGTTCAAGTATTGGAGGGAGGGACGTGACCACCTCTACACTAGTTTGAACAATGTGTAGATGAGGCAACATTCAAAAAGGAAGAAAGAGAGAAGGAAGTGTCAAGGCAAAGTAGAGAGGTTGAGATACGGCTCAAGATGGAGAAACGAAAAAGGGACATGGACAAGGACAAAAAGAAAGATAAGGCAAAGTTGGTCTGCCTTTGCAAGTGTCCAAAAGTTTATCCAACATCTACTTCACGGGAAACCGCCCACATCCCCATAATTCTGTCACCTTCACCATCATCTTTTTCTTCTTTATCACAATCATCTTCTCCATCAGTAGGGTTTGTTCCTACAAGGTTTGGGAGACAAATTGCTCGTGCTTAATGTGATGATGAAGACGAGATTGATTCTGACAATTATGGGGAATTCGGCGATTGACGTTAGATCAAAATCATAGTTCTAACAGGGTTTTAGTCTTCTAATTCCTATAAATGTTAGAATTATGTACTAATGTATATATGAATTTCAGACTTTTGTACTACTTGTCAAAAAACATTATTTTACAATGTTACAAGCTATATCTCTGAAATTTTTAATCGTTAATGAAATATTTTGTTGAGAGTAAATTTCTTTATTTCTTGTAAAATACAAGTACAAAATTCATTAATTGATGAATAGTTTCGACTGACAAGACACCGAGTATCAATTCTAGTGTCACTACTAAATGACTGCTCAGTAATGATTACTTTCGTGGGATATTGGGTGAATTTAGGACTTTAGTGTCCAAGAAATTTTCCAATAAGAGGTAAATGTAATTTTTAGAAACCGTGTTGATTTAATTGAGCAATATCCCATTGTAAGTCATTTTTCATTTTACTGCGAACATAAGATGACTATAAAATTATAATCATACAAATATAAAGTCAGTCTTATATCAAAAGCGTAAGGGAGAAATTTGTTACGGACTAAAAATACATAGTTGACTTAATCAAGTAGAGTCTGACCAGCATGAAGTAATTAGCGATGAATAAGGTATAAGGAGAAGACAGGCGATATATGATATTCTTAATATGGCTTCAATTTAGCGATGCAACAATAGAGTTAGATGGGACTTATGGTAAGGATGACCCATCAGGAGATAGCCAAAAGGGAAGCCCATGACGATCAGGCGATAACAGAGCTTGGAGGCAAATTACGAGCATTTTAAATATGAAAAAGAGTGGCAACAAACCGACAAAAAAAGTAACTTCCACCCACGATCTCACCCATGAAGGCATATAATAGCAGGAGCGGCACAGCAGCAAAAAAAACAACAACACAACAACATCATCTATCTCTATTTAGAATTAGTTTCCTTTAGCCACTTGGCTCTGTAGCCAAGTTAGTTTAATTTAGCATCGTATAGCATAGTCCATCCTATCATGGAGCAGTAAGTTGTTCGATTTTAATTTCATTGTGTGTAATCATGGAGTTAATCATCCTTCCTTGTAATACAATGGTAGTCTGATACTTATCCCTTTATAATGAATGGTGTTTGTCTCTTTCCATCTTTGTTTGTTTTAAGCTTCAACTTTATTCCACAATATGTTATCCTCCTTATGTCCTATCTTTTTGTTTAACTCAAATCAATTAGGAGCCATACGTCACCGAGGTTATCAATATAATCAGTAATCAGAGGGTAGCCCCCTACCGAACTAAGAATAATATTGGGCGGTTAACTTTTTGGTGAAGTGCAAAATCACCTCAATAGGTCCTTAACACATCCAGCCCACTTTGATGATCAAAGGAGGTATAAACCATTATGGCTCCATCGGGCACTCGGTGGTGTGTCATGTTGGTGATAGGTAACAAGCTTAAGATTTTGTTATGTAGGTAGTGTAATAGTGTCAATCTTAAGCGAGCCCCTCCGGTCTTGTCTCATGTTTAGAACACACTTATGCGAGATGTGTCGTAGTAATGCAAATACTCAATGCCAATAATTTAAGTATCGCGTAATGAAAGATGCCTAACACATGTCTTCTTTAAGACACTTAATTTGCCTCACATTTCGAATATTGTACACATCAATTAAGATAAGAGCTTTAGTAAATCTCCCTAGTGAATTCGCCAGAAACTATACTGGCGTCGGGGCATCACTAGGTCGGACTGGACCGATCCCTTTGCTCCGGGGGGTACAATTAGGTGAAGACTCAAATTTTGCTAGAATTTAATTCTTGCCTTTGCATAGTGTGAGTATGCTTGGAGAATGTGTGAATCTTACTCGAAAACGAGTAGAGGAAGTCGCCATCGCACTTCTTTCGGGAAGCTTCAGAAACCGGTTTAAGCCTTGCCTATAATTGCATAAAGCAAGGTGAAGAACTCCTTGTCTGGTCGTGCACCAAGTCTAGATTAGTGCACAATTCCCCCCCCCCCCKCCCCCGCATCTAGCGGCCTCTACTCGGTCATTGCGAGTCCATTGTCAAATAGACAACAACAAACATATTTTCGTTTTAAACCCTAGGCATTCAATTACTAGGGGGTGATTAATAGAAATAGATGCATGTAGGACATTTTTTTGGTTGTGACATGCATTGTTTAATCCATATTCAAGGTGCCTATAAGCGAATTTGTCCAAGAGCGTGAGAACATGTAATTTGCCTGTCTTGTTCAAGACTTAATAAAGGTGTCATTTGGAAGCATGCAAGCATTCAATAAGAATTAAAGTTGTGCCTAAGATTTATTTTATTTTATTTTGAATAATTGTTAATCAATATTACATGCCAATTACATTGAAAGTAAAATTTCTCACAAGCGTGCAAAAGCGTGTTTAAGAATTGAGACATTGGCCTCAAACCTACCTTGCAACACGTTCTTGTAGACATTGGCCTCAAACCTAAGAATTGAGACTTAGGTACCCTTGTAGAACCTTTGAACCCTTTAACGAACCCTTAATCTAAGTGTATTTTTAAGAGAAATTTTTGTTGAGAGAGAGAGAGAGAGAGGCTATTGGACGGGTGAGAGGAAGAGAGCAAGTGTAGCAAACGTCCAAACGTGTAAAATGAGCCACCAATGGTGCCTATTTATAGTGTGCCTGACTTGGGCATTGTAGCGTCCAAGTGTTCCTGCCTTATTTAACTTTATTTTTCGGTTTAAGCAAGGAAAGATAAGATTTCTGCAAGTTATGAGCTGGATTCGTGTTCAGGAAGCTAGGTGGATGTATGTGCACACCCTTGGGGAGCAAGCAACGGTTCGAGAAGTTTTTAGAATAAATGCTCCGCTCAGTTGCGCGTTTTGCTTAAGAAATTCATAAAAATATAACCCACAAGTCAAAAAAATATGGAAAAAAATATGTAAACACACTACTACATAAAATTACTAATGCAACGGTTCTATTGCAACAGTCCTATCTATGGCAATGATCTCTTGTAACGGTTTATGTCTATGGAAAAGGTTTTGCAACGGTTATAGTTATAGCAACGGTCTTTGGCAACGGTTTAGACCGATCGTTTCTTTATGTACTCTATTGCAATGGTTTGTATATCCATAGCAACAGTAACATAAGAACCGCTGCCTTAGATGTAACTCTATAGCAATGGTTTGTATATCTATAGGAACAGTCAGATAAGAGTCGTTGCCTTTGATGTAACCAAGACCACCAAGCCTCCATGTATATCTATAGCAACAGCCCTAGCGAATTAAGGGGGCAATTTGTTATGGACTAAAAATACATAGTTGACTTTGTTGACTTAATCAAGCAGAGTTTGACCAGCATGAAGTAATTAGCGATGAATAAGGCATAAGAAGAAGATAGGCGATAAACGACATTCTTAATATCTCTTCAGTCTAGCGATGCAGCGATATCGTTCTAAGACATACGATGAATAAGCGTTGGATCTTGTTCATTTTTAGGAGTCTGATAATTTATTCTGTTACCTATTACATCAAGTTAGTGTTAACATCATTTGATTTGCTCTTCAGTATACAGTGAAATTACGCGAAATTGTGATTAAACATTTTGCTTTTCCTTTTAAATAAAAGGGATAATGCGTAAATGGAGATCATGAATAGTTTCACATCTGAACTCCTAAGACGAAATCATATTACACACGTAGTATGAGGGGGTTCCGAAAACAAAAGAATTGCTCCTTTCACATTAGGAGACAGGCAAATAAGGAAGTACATGAAGTAATAAGTTCTAAGAAATATTGTTACAACTAATAGTCTAAAGAACTTGATTACAAAAAAATTTCACCATTCTTAACCTTTCCTTTGATCACAGATTGTCCTCCTTCCTGGCTAGTATGAAATTGCCACGATACTTTAAAGCACAAACAAGGAACTGACCTTTGGCCGCTAGTCCAGTTCTGGAGGTGTAATCGTCAAAGGGTGTCTTGACTTGTTTTCCTCTCTCTTGTAAGTGTGTAGTATGGTGACGGGCATCCTGTTGATCCTATGTGCATGCTTCAAGAGATTGGAGACATTGCTGCTCTTCTTATTCTAAGGAAGATATCTTGACTTGGAGGAGGAGCTTTTCCTCTGAAAATTCATGCAAGCGATTGGTAATGCATTTGCACTCCTTGATACTTCGATCCATTTTGGCCCATAAGTGTGCCCCATGATTGAGGGAACTCAAAACGTCCTTTTGAGAGGAAGCAAGGTCTTTTTGGATGAGATCTTTCTTTGGAAAGACCGTTTTGATGAAATCCTAGTACGGTTCGAGCAGATCACTCCATGCGGAAGGATCGGTAGAAGCCAGAACCTCTACTAGTTTTCCCAAAGATAGCATGACATGGGCACGAGTTTCTGGGCTAGGATCGGTCTCTGCCAAGCAACACTTATCAAGAACTTCCTGAAGGACTTTTGAGGTCACTACCTATGAGGGGTCAGGTACAATAAACCCAAGTAAGAAAATGCAATGTCGATATTCAAAATCACAAAGTATTTAACTAAATTACCTGGATTTTTGCCAACCAATTGATAGTTATCCGCCTCCTCGAGGGAGTGATTGCTTGTTCCTAATGCGCTCAAAGCCTTTATTGCTTCTTCCTCTTTTTCATCTGGGCAGTGCTCTGGGGATGAACTTGCTTTGTCAACAGCAATAGCCTATGTGGGTGGATCTACTTCTGTTGAATCTGAAGAGTTCTAGTCCACGGGTTGTTATGTGGATGGGCTACATTCTATCACCATTGAAAATGGTTGTGTGGCATCTTGCTTATGACTCATCTCTGCACTAAGCTCTTCGGGCTGAGTGTCGGACGTTTGAGGAGGCACTGGAATAGACTCTGAGGAAACAGTTGGAGCTTCTTTAGAGGAATAAATATTGGGAATAGCAGGATAGGCTTGTAGAATCGTAGGAGGTGCAATCTCTGAAGTAGAAGGAGTGAAATTTGACAATGTGTGAGAATAATAGGGATTAGTGTCACTAAGGATGGTTGAAATACTTTTTCGCCTTTTCTTGAGAGGACTATTGGAGTCTCGATCATCTTGATTTGTTTTGTGGACCTTACGAGAGGTGTTTGGTGCTTTGGTTGTGGGAGTATCTTCCACTTGTTCTTCCTCATCAATGCTGATTATCGTGGTGTCAGTCGGAGAGAGCCTTTCAGGGTTCTTCCTTTTCTAGAATAAGAAATGCTGAGATAGCAGACTATATGGTAAGTCATGTAACAAAGAAAGCTTGGTCAAGGACAAAATTGGTAATACGTTACTTGAGATGGGCTAGCGGTCATCTTCATCAAAGTTTGGATCGCTTGACTTTAATGCAAACCGAGTTTAGGCTTTTAGATACCTACGTTTGTCCCTAGCCCAAGACGGCCAATGATAAGACAACGCTCGCAACACACAAGTTAAATCGAGAGACTTAGGACCTTGATAGGCCCTAAAAAGGCAAGTTCTCTTACAGCGAGCACATCTTCCAGGCATTTAGCACCTCAAAATTAATTTTAAATTTGAAAATAATTTGAACTTATTTTTAGACATTTTTTTAGAATTTTTGAGGATTTATCTGAATTTTCTAAGCATTTTTTTCGGAGTTTTCTACAATTTAATTAATTTTGCAATAATTAATTAAAATCACCAAAATAACTCCAAAATTCACGAAATTTTAAAAACAAAAAACTAAATTCCACAAAGCATTTTTTATAAATTTTTTCCATATTTTTTTCGATTTATGGGTTAATATTTACAAATTTCTCAAGCGAAAACGCAAAACCGAGAATAGCCGGCCACCCCGGAATATTTTGCCTCGAGATAAGCGTCTCGAGGTAGACAAATATCCGGACAATCGCAATATATTCAGCTACAATCGTATAAAATCACGCACATATTTTATTCATTTTATCACGATCTCGCTATTTAAGGCAAAATGAATAAGCCAAAATCAGGTAAATACTAGGCATAATTGCGCCCAATTTTAGGGGTAATCATGCCTAATTTTGGGCGTAATTGTGCGCAATTTTTTTTTACCTTTTTTGGCCGATTTCAACCCTCTATAAATATGAGACCCCCCTTCATTCATTCACAATCTTTGGACGGTCCAAACTCTCTCTCTCTCTCTCTCTCTCTCACGTCCAAACTCTCTTTCACTCCAATACTCTCTCAAACACATTCAAACACATTCAAAAACACTCTTTTGCATTAGATCTAGGTGGTTTTCAAGGGTTCTAAGGCTCAACAAGGGTTCCTAGGGGTCCGAAGCTACGTCCTTGGTCTTCGACATCGTGTTGCGAGGTAGGTTTGAGGACAAAGTCTCAATTATAATCCCCCTTTTGCATGTTTGTTTAGAGATTCGACTTTCTATATAACTTTGCATGTAAAATTGACTAACAAACAACTTGGCAATTCAAATTAAAGCAACCTTAAGGCATAACTTTCAATTTCTCGCACGAGTGCTTGCATGCTTGTCTCACACCTATAATATGCTCAACAAAGACCGACAAAACTATGGAAAACCGGCATTAGGATCCTGGAATACGGAAATAACAACACATGCCACAACAAACTAGACACTATTTCCATAGTATTCTATTAAACAACCCGCCTAGTAACTTTGCATGCTTAGGGTTTAAAACGGAAACTTGTTTGTTGTTGTCTTTTAGACAATGAACTCGCAATAACTGAGTAAAGGCCGCTACACACGGGGGGATGATGTGCACTACTTCACCGTTACCCTTGTCCCCTAATCCACACCTTTGGTGCACTACTAGACATGGAGTCCTTCACCTTGCTTTATACAATTATAGGCAAAGATTAAAACGAGTTACGCAGCTTCCCAAAAGAAGTGCGGTGGCGACTTTCTTAACTCATTTCGAGTATAAACACACAACTCTAGGCATACTCACAATATGCACAAGGTAAGAATTCGATTCTAAAAGAGGGATCGGACCCTGTCTGGCCCTTAAATTGTACCCCCCGGAGAAGTGGGACCGGACCTTGTCAGGCCCTGTGACGCCCTAGCACCCATACAGTGTTCTGGCGACTTCACTAGGGAATTCACTAAAGCTATTACCTTTAGTGATGTGTGGGCAATACTCGAATTATTATGCGATTTTGGCGTCCTTAAGAGGACATTGTGTTGGGCATCTTGCATTACACGGAACTTAGGTCGTTGGCACTAAGTTTCTATTTTCTAGGCATCACGTCTCATATAAGTGTGTTCTACACTTGAGACAAGACCTGGGGGGCTCGTTTAAGATTGGCGCTGGTGCACTACTGTACGGGCGACGGGGCGTCACCAGGCGGACTAGTTCTAGTCTCTCTCCTCCGAAGGGTATAATTTAATTGCGGCATATTGTGAGTATGCCTAGAGTTGTGTGTTTATACTCGAAAGTAGAGGAAGTCGCCACCGCACATCTTTTGGGAAGCTGCGGAACTTGTTTTAAGCCTTACCTATAATTGCATAAAGCAAGGCGAAGGACTTTATGTCTCGTGGTGCACCAAAGGTTGGATTAGGGGATAAGGGTAAGGGTGAAGTAGTGCACAACACCCCCCCGCATCTAGCGACCTCTACTCAGTAATTGCGAGTTCATTGTCCGAAAGACAACAACAAGCAGTTTTCCATTTTGAACCCTAAGAATGCAATATTACTATGTCGGGTTTTTAACAGAATACTATGCAAATAGTGTCTAGTTTATTATGGCATGTGTTGTTAGTTCCGTATTCCAAGAGCCTTATGTCGGTTGTCCAAATTTATCTTATTAGGTGTGAAACACAAAATTTGCAAGTCTTTGTTAAAGCATATTATTATTGTGAGACAAGTATGCAAGCACTCGTGCGAGGAATTTAAAGTTATTACTTAAGATTGCTTTTAATTTGAATTGTCAAATCGTTTGTTAATCAGTATTACCAGCAAATTACATAGAAATTCGAATTTCTAAACAAGCATGCAAAAGGGGGTTTAGAATTGAGACGTAGGCCTCAAACCTACCTCGCAACACGATGTCGAAGACCAAGAACGCTGCCTCGAACCCTTAGGAACCCTTGTCGAACCTTAGAACCCTTGAAAAGCTCTTAAATCTATTGCGAAAGAGCCTTTGAAGATGGTTTTATATGTTTGAATTGTGTTTGAAAGTTTTTTTGAGAGAGAATCAGATGAGTGAGAGGGAGAGAATGCTCGTCCAAAATTCAAAAGTTCGTCAAATGAATAGGGGAGGCTCCCTCTTTATAGGCAAGGGTCGAAATCGGCCAAAATAGGAAGTTTTTGGTCGTAATTACGCCCAAAAGTGTCTGCAATTACGCCTAATATCGACCTCGATTTTGGCCGATTATGCTTGTCTCGAATAGCGTGATTATGATTCTATAATATCGTAATATAATCGTACGTGATATTATACGATTATTATTTGATATTATTGTGATTGCATCGCATATTATTGTGATATTCGAGATTGTTTTACCTC
>SNQN01002320.1:13545-51159 GCA_008642245.1 Bassia scoparia | reverse complement strand
ATCATGGCTGATGTTATTGCGATGCTCGGGATTTTTGGCTTGCTCGGGACGCGTGTCTCGAGGCGAAAATTCCCAGGATGGCCCGCTATGCTCTGTTTTGCGTTTCTGCTTAAGAAATTCATAAATATTATACTATAAATCGAAAAATTATGGAAAAAATATGCGAAAAATTCTTGTGAAAAATAGGGTGATGTGCTAAAACATTGTGAATTTTGGAATTGTGTTCGTAATTTAATTAATTATCGCAAATTAATTAAATTACTGAAAATTCCGAAATTGCCAAAAATGCTTAGAGAAATTCTAGAAAAATGTTTAAAAATAAGTTCAAATTATTTGGAAATTAAAACTTATTTTTTGAGGTGTTAAATACCTGGAAGAGGTATCCGGTGCAAGGGAATCTGCCTTTTTTAGGGCTTCTCACGGTCCTAGCTCTCTCGATTGGACTTGTGTGTTGTGAGGGGTGTCTTATCATTAGCCGTTTTGGGCTAGGGACAAATGTATATATCTACAGAAGCCCCCCTTTGGCTGAGTTTGCAGAGAGTAAAATCTCATAAAACGAAAGCCAAAGTACCCGGTACCTGCAAAACAAATGTGTTAGTTTTAACTGCACCTGTGGTTGCATGTTGCTTGCTTGCTTGTCTCTGTTGCTAAAAATTTTGCATACATTTCTGCCTATGGTTCTGATTCCACCGGGGCTCCGTGCTTCGATCTTTGGGCGAATTTCCACTAGGGTTCTGATTCCTGAGGTACTATTATCTCAATGTTCACTCCGATGCCTCTGTTAGGAATTCATGGGGAATTACTGCGGTAGGTGTATGTATCGATGCCTCCGTTTGGACTTCTTTGGGGAAAATGAAATGGTGTTAGTATCAATGCCTCCGTTTGGACCTAGTGCTTGCTTAAACATTTTTTATCCCATCTCGGCTAGTCGTCCAAGAAGATTAACATATTGGTAACGCATCGTATAGCCACGATTGCATATAGCGAATGTCTTTTTTCTAATGCGCGCTCGATCTAATGTATCCCATCTAAGCTAGTCGTCCGGGAGAATTAAACTGGAGGTCACGTCGCATATAGCCACGATTTCTTATAGCAATGTGTTTTTGCTGGTGCGTACTTGAACTAGTGTATCCCATCTCGGCTAGTCGTCCTTGAGAAATAAACTTCAGGTAATGTCACGTATAGCCACGTATAGCAATGTCTTTTTGTAAATGCTTGCATTGTGTATACACAATTGGACTAACGCTTGGCTTTTGCGAGGATGATACGACTCCGACTGGGGAATGTGTGCTTTGACTTTTATATGCTTTCGACATTCACTTGATCGTGGATATTTCTTCGTTGTGACCTTGCATTTTCTTACGGCTCGTCGTAGCTTCGTAGGTGTATCTTTGTAGCGATTTGATGACTTTCAGGCCCATTTTGCTTGCTTATTTAGGGATTATGACGTTTGAGCGAGTGTATACACCTTCTTGAAATCCTTTTTGTACATAGAATTTGTGAGTGGAATTGTGCATTCTGTTAGCCATGTACGTTCAATGGGGAGAAGAAGTGCTCTTTCTCACCCTTTAGTTGCTTGCCTATTATTCCAATTGCTAGGAAATTGTGCATTTTGGTCATTGAGCTTGAACCTAGCTGAGGTGAGCTTCACTGCCCTTTACTTGTATGCTTTCATTGAATGCTTTGTGATTTTAACCACATTTTATTAGAGGTGGAGTGGCGCCCATGGAGGCGAGTACGGAATGCAAGACTGAGGAGGCTCGCTGCAGCAGCTGAGCTCGCCAAAAGGCGATGTCTTTTCAGGGGACCTCAAGGGCATGTTTGGTACCTTGGGGAGCGTGTAGTGAGGTAGCATAGCCTTTTTACGTCTGCAGTGCCTCAGGATCCTCTAGTCACTATGGTGGATGAGGAGCTGTTGGTCACCATGTTGTCCAATGGCTTGTGTCATGGTGAGGCGGTGGTGTACCACCTTCTGCTTGGTGACAGGGGACAGGACACATATGCGTGTTTCATTAATGAGCGACTAACCCCACGAGTCAAGCTAGTTGTCGAGGTATGAGCTGAGTCTTGCTTATCCAGACCGTTTCTTTGCATTTGCTTTCTGCTAGTTGTGCATTAACTTTGACTTGGCTTGTGAATCCTGATTATGACCTCGGTGAGATCCCCTTTGCTGACTAGAGGATCTCTCCTAGCCAGGACGAGTTCATTGGGCTTGCTCCTCCAGCCGCTAGGCGCGCTAAGAACTGGATGCCCTCTGGAGCTGGTCAGGTAGGGATCACTTCAATTTTCCTTTTCATGCAAGTACTCACTCATGTGCTGACTTGCCTATCTTGCAAAATAGATGCCTCGGGCAGGCGTTATGAGGCTGCTGGAAATAATAGATGCTTGGAAATATGCCTACTGTCAGTTGAGAGACTCGGTAAGTGCACCAAATCTCACAATTTCAACGTTTTGTAGGGTCCGGAACCCGTTTTTTTAATTGAAAATCCTTGCGCGGGTTTGTCAGGGCGACGATGAGGATGCTGACGACGACCGCGGCGTACAGATGAGACTGGTCACTAACCGGGCTAGAGCTTCGAATTTTCGTTCTCAGCCTAGACCTTCTTCTTAGTTTACCATACCAAGAACCTCTGCTATAATGTCTTTCCCTGATGACCTACTGGATGAGTCTGCCTTGCAGGTGCTAGCGTCACTTGGTTTTTTTGACGTGTCGCGAGCCGTAGATGTACCTGTCACCTGTAGGGAAGGGGGGTTACCCTAGCTTTGCATTTGTTGATTTTAGGACTTAGCTTAGACCTGCCTAGACTTATTTGTTGACTTTTACTTGACATGACTTGACTTGACTCGATTTTAGCTTAGACTTGAGTGCTTGTGTAAATATGACCAGACTTGTGTATGATTCTAGACATAACTCGTTTTTCTAATGCCGAGCTTTGATTACAATTTGCAAAAGCCAACTTGCTAACTATATGCAATGCATGTAATAAAACTTTTAAGACGACGTCGATCATCTTGCGTTCTCATGTATGTTGTGTTGCTTGGTTAAGGAAAAATGTCAGATCGCTCCCTCTTGAAAATGCAGTGTAGGACCTAGATTAGACCAAGAACTGCGTGCCATCGTGCATGAGAGTAGCTGAAAGGAGCAAAATCGGCCAAAACAAGCTCAAACTGGGCGCCCATAATCGAGCTTTTTTTGCTTGAAATTTGATTTTTGGCAAGTTTGTTCGACCTTATTGCTTATAAATAGGGGTTTATGCACGCCCTAATTCATTCATTACAGCCTCCTCATTTCCTAAAAACGTCTCTTACATTGCTTTGAACTTCATTTAGTTCATTACATCAAAGAATTTGCAACAAATCAAATGGAGAGAGACTTTGCTAATGCTTTGAAATGATGTGCTTCGAAACTAGGATGCTCATGAAAGGGAGGACCTTGCAAGGCTAAATTGTGATGTTCTCTTGACTTTAAGGTATGTAAGTCTCGACACAAACCTCCATTATGCTGCTACAAGCCTGTGGGACCCGTTGATGCATTGTTTTCATCTTCGGGAAAAGGAAATTGTTCCTTTGCCTGAGGAACTTGGTGCTATTATTGACTGGCCTGTTGTAAGTCTCCCTTGTATCCCTAATACTTTTGATCACTTTGTAGATGAATATGAGCGATACTTACGAGTTAGTCCAACTGTTGCACGACGCATAGTGGAGGGTCGGGAAATTGATTTGCTTGCACTAGTTGACTATATTGCTAGTGATGCTTCTTGCCGTAGAGTTTATCGTAGACGTGCAATTATGATCTGCTTGTTTGCACGTTTCTTGTTTGGCCATGGCAAGGCGAATGTTGGTCAAGCAAGCATTATTTCTATTGTTGAAAAATGTGAGGCTAGCCGTACTCCTATGTCGTTGTGCACGGGGGAGATATTCATGATGCTTGACCGCCTTATCTGGATGCCCTGTTTTACTGCAAGTACAATATTTTTGTCTGAATATTTGCAAAATAGTGCATTTATACAAATATTATTTCTTGTTTATTGATGTGATGACTAAATATTGTACATGATGTCGTTTGTTGACAGATTTGGCTGATGGAGCGTTTGAGTCTAGTTGAGGCGCCCTAGAATCCTCTCAAATATTCTGCTATGGGATTCTTTTCCTGTAAGAGGGTCCATGTCAACAAATCCCAACATGAGTGGATTCTTATCCTTGTTGACCGTGGCTTTCTCGTGCGGTGGACCGTTCCTTGGTGGGGTATTAGGTGTATAGTGCATACTCGCTTGTCTTCAGATGTGCGCGTGGCTAGCTTGATTGCGTTGACATTTTATTTCCCTTCAATGGTGATGAGGCAATTTGGGAAAGTTCAGCTTATTCCCACTGTTGACACGGTTCGTCCTGAAGACAAGCGTTTGCATTCGAGCAATGAAATAGAGTGGGAGAAGTACTGGGAATCCCATTATACACTTGAGGTGACCCCACTTGCTCGAGGTGACCACAAGATTTCCGCTCATTACCGTGTCTAGATGGATGCCATTGATGTGATCAATCGTATTGAGGCAAGACGTGCGGAGTAGAAGGACCTTATTACAAGAGTAAGATACTGGACTGTGACCCTACTGAGACCCCTGCTGCTAAGTCTAGAGCTATTTCTGCTAAGGACAAACTTGGTCGATAGACCCAAGAGACGCAAATGGGTGAGGAAGCCTAAATGTGAAACCTCGAGTGCAAAGAAGGATGATGCCAAGGAGCAAGAAGAGGAGAGGAAGGAGTGATTGCTTTTTTCCACAACTCTTGTTTAATTTAATATTTGTTTTATTTTTGAGTTAATAAAGTGATTGGCCTGCGGGCAGCCTTTGCATGTAATAAGTGATCTTGGAACTTGAAGTTTACTTTTGCATTGCAATTCCTCGATTTTAATTACAAGTAGTAATAAATTACAATCTTGCATTGCTTTTTATACATTGTTTTTACTTTCGGCATGTTGAAGAAAACTTTGTCCAATTCCCGCTTGGTTGTTGTTCACTTGCTAATCCCAAAACAAGTAGGGCATTTGTTATTATGGCCGAGCCTCATGGCGAGGCTTCCTACGTATCAAAAAAGGAATCAGGCCATCCGTAGTTCTGATGCATGGTGTTATTGTGCTACTGAGACGCGTTGCGCGTGTATGCCTTAGACGTAGTATTTGTTGAGCTGGTCTAAGTTGATAAGGCTGTAGAAATTATCGTCGTTTGTGTCCATTAGTTGAATTGCCCCTTTTGGCAAGATCTTCTTGCCAATGTAAGGACCTGCCCAATTAGGACGGAACTTGCCTCGAGGATCTATAACTGTTTTGCGAAGTGCTTTAAGAACCAAAACACCTTCCTTGATGCCTCGTGATTTGACTCGCTAATTGAAGTACCGTTTGACCCTCTTCTGGTATGCTTGCACATGATGTAAGGTTGCTTTCGTCGAGCAAAGCTAACTCGTCGAATCTCGCTCTTACCCATTCTGCTTCTGGGAGTTTGTTTTCTAGGACAATGCATAGAGACAGGATCCCTAGTTCTACTAGTGAAAACGGAGTAGCTCCCGTTGAAGTGCGAATAGAGGTCCTGTAACCCCATAGAGCGAAGTGTAGCTTTTCCGACCAATCTCGATAATTCCCTATCATCTTAGAGATAATTGCTTTGAGATTTTCATTAAATGCTTCAACTGCCCCATTGGCTTGTGGCCTGTATGGTGATGACTTGTGGTGCTGAATCTGATATTTGGCAATCATATCCGTACACTCTACTTGAAAGTGGGTTAGCCTTTTCATGAGGGACCCCATAGCTATAGATGATGTTGTTTTCTATGAATTTTGCCACGTGCTTAGCCAGGAGCTTAGTATATGACGCTGCTTCGACCCACTTTGTGAAGTAATCTATGGCCACATGTATGAATCCATGACCTCCTTGCCCGGGCGGCGTAATCTCCCCTATTATGTCTATTCCCCATGTAGAGAAAGGCCATGGAGAGACAAACATGGATAGGAGAGGCGGAGGAACATGTTGTGCATTGGAGTATTTTTGGCAGGTGTCGCACGTACGGACGTATTGCATGCAATCCCTTTCCATGGTGTTCCAGTAATACCCCAAGTTGATGATTTTGGAGGCCAGGAGCCTGCTATTCATGTGGGTGCCACAGATTCCGTCATGGACGTGATCCATGATCGTTTTGATTACTTGTTTAGTGATGCAGAGTAGGTGGAGACCATTGTAGTGGCACTTGTAGAGTTCTCCGTCTTGAAGTAGGTATTGAGATGCGAGACGCCTCAGAGCGCTTTATTGTTTTTTGGTTGCACTAGAAGGGTATTCGCTAGTTTCTAGGTAATCTTTGATGTCTTTTTACCAAGGCTCTTCCGGATCGAGGTTGGGCACCTAATTTGTTTCGTCTAAAGTGCAGACGTATGCTGGTTCTTGTCTTCGTTCAATGACTAAGGGCATTTGGGTCACTGAACTCGGAATTCGCACCATGGATGCAAGCTTTGCTAGTGCATCTGCGAATTGATTATCTTCGCAACGTAAGTAAGTGTATTCGACTTCGTCTACCTGGGATGCAATGTTCTCAAGATAGGATTGATACAGAGTAAGGCATTCACTTCGTACCTTCTTTCGGCGTGAAATCTGGTTTATGATGAGTGAGGAATCACCATATACCCGTAGTTTCTTTACGTTAAATGCAATGGCAGCTTGTAGACGTCGAATACATGCTTCGTATTCCTCGGCGTTGTTAGTGATGTCGAAGTCCAACTTGACGGAAATTGGGGTATGCTCTTCTTGTGGCGAGATTAGAAGCACTCCAACTCCACATCCTTTTTTTATTAGATGCACCATCGAATTATAACGACCAACTGTCTTCCTCGGTCATCATAAGTTCCTCATCGGGAAAGTCAAAGTCCTCAGGAAGGAATTAGTCTGGAGAGTCTGCTAAGAACTCAAAGACAATACTACCTTTGATGGCTTTTTGAGGTACAAACTTAAGGTCAAATTCGGCGAGCATAACCATCCATCTAGACATGCGTCCGTTGATTGTTGTCTTTTCAAAGAGGTATTTCAGAGGATCCCCTTTGCATACGATGTGTGAGCAAGTAATGTCGAATCTTTCGCGATGCCCACACTAAATCCAAGCATAGTTTCTCTAGGGCAGAGTATCGTTTTTTGTATGGAAGGAGCTTCTTGCAGAGGTAGTAGATTACACTTTCCTTGCCGTCGATTTCTTGAGCGAGCATTGCTCCAGCGGCGGTGTTTGTTGCTGTAAGATAGAGTCGTAATGAATGCTCAGGGCGAGCAGGAGCTAACACATGAGGATTGGTGAGATATTCCTTAATCTAGTCAAAAACTTGTTGTCAACTATCATCCCATTTCTTGGGTGCACCTTTTTCAGTTTCTTGAAGATGGATTCACAGACCTTTTTCAGTTTGGGTATGAACCTGCTGATGTACTTGATTCGACCCAAGAACCCTCGGATCTCCTTTTCATTTTGTGGTGGCCTAAGTGACATGATTGCTTTGATCTTTGTTGGGTCAATTTTAATGCCTAGAGAGCTGATAATGAAACCTAAGAGCTTGTCTGAAGTGACTCCGAATGCGCATTTCTACGTGTTGAGATGCACGTTGAATTGTCGGAGTCTCTTGAAGAACTTCCTTATTGCAAGGGTATGTCCTTCGCGATCTTGTGACTTGATGATCATATCGTCGACATGGACCTCTACTTCTTTGTGTATGATGTCATGAAGCAGAGCAGTGGCAGCTCGTTGGTATGCGGCGCCTGCATTTATGAGAAAAACAGGCATCACAGTGTAGCAATATAGCCCCCACGGAGTGGTGAAGGTTGTCTTTTCCGTGTCTTCTTTGGCCATTTTGACTTCATTATACCCTGCATACCCATCCATGAAGGAGAGCAAGGCATGATCTGTTGTGTTGTCTAAGAGAACGTCTATGTGTGGTAGAGGGAAGTTGTCTTTCGGACTTACTATGTTTAAGTCAGGAAAATCCACACACATTCGAACTCGTCCATCTTTCTTAGATTCTAGAACCACGTTTGCTATCCATTAAGGGTAATTGACGACCTTAATGAAGCCTGCATTGTGTTGTTTGATGACTTCTTGCCGAATGGTAAGCGCAACATCCTGTTTCATGCGACGAAGCTTTTGTTTGACTGGTTTAGCCCGCTCTATGATCGAAATATTGTATTGTGCAATGTTTGGATCATTCCCTGGCATGTCTTCGTAGGACCAAGCAAAAACATCCCGGAACTCTTTCAGTGTTGCAACCAGTTCATCCGTTTCTTGCGAACTCGATGTTAGACCAATCTGTATCTCCTGCGGCGTGTCGTTGTCGGAGATGTCTACCTTTTCGGTTTGCTCGATGATGGAAGTTTTCTTTTCGCGCTCTACCATTGCCTTTATTAACTCATTGTTGTTTTGTTTGTTTTCGAGTTGTGAATTAAAGCAATCATAAGAAGGAAAAGAGGAGTAAGCAGAAAGGAGCATATTATTAAACTCTGAAGAGAGTACAGATAAGTTTTTCTCCGAAGAGACTTGATTGACAAGGGAAAGGGGGATACTAGGCTCCTTGACAGACTCAGAAGGACACTCCCTAAGACTGGCTATCCTAGCTTCTACAACACTAGACTCAGTCATTGAACGAAGACAAGAACCAGCATATGTCTGCACTTTAGACGAAACAAATGAGGTGCCCAACCTCGATCCGAAAGAGCCATGGTACAAATTGAGAGAAGCAAGTATGCTGGTATTGGCCGATTTTGCTCCTTTTGCTTGCTCCCATGCACTTTGGCACGCAGTTCTTGGTCCCACCTAGGTCCCTCCCTACATTTTCAAGTAGGAATGAGCCGACATTCGCCTGAACAACGCAATGCAACATATGAAACAACACAAGATGATCGACGTCGTCGGTTTAAATACATGCATTGCATATAGTTAGTAAGTTGGCTTTTGCAAGTCGTAGTCAAAGCTCGGCATTACAAAATGAGCTATGTCTAGAGTCGTACACAAGTCTAAGCATATTTACACAAACACTCGAGTCTAAGCTAGAGTCGAGTCAAGTCAAGTCAAGTCAAATAAAAGTCAACAAATAAGTCTAAATAGGTCTAAGATGAGTCCTAAAATCAACCAATGCAAAGCTAGGGTCACCCCCCTTCCTTGCTCGAGACATGTCGAAAAGCCGAGTGAAGCTACCACTTGTAAAGCAGACTTGTCCAGCAACTCATCAAGAAACTACAGAAGAGGTCCCCAGTACTGTAAACTAAGTCGAAGGTCTTGGTTGAGAGTAGAGTTGGCAATGGATCCTGGACCCGCCCCGGATCCGCGGATCCGTATCCGTATTTACGAAAATGGATCCTAAATTTTTGGACCCTACAAATCCAGGTCAGATACAGATCAAGTCCAGAAAAACGGATATGGATCCGGGTATAATAATAGGATCCGTATCCGGATTCGTTTACCCGTTTTTTTAATAATACATATATTTTTTGTTTCCTTTGTAGACTTGTAGTGTGTACTTTGTTATATTTTTACTTGTAATTGTTGAACATTGTGGACTTGTAGTGTGTACTTTGTTTGGTTTTTTAAGTATTGACAAAAACAAAATGTATCGAAGGCTTGAATTTATTAAATGTTGTTTTCACAATTTCAAATAGGCAAAATTTTGCAATTATTCGTAGGATCCGTTTTAGATCCGTTTAAGATCCATATCCTTAAGATCCGTCGGATATGTATATAGATCCTAAGAAAAAATATCCGACGAATACGGATCGGATCTGGATCCTTCTCTCAAAATTGTATCTGGATCTGGATCCAGTAGGATCCGGTCCATATCTGATCCGTTGCCATCACTAGTTGAGAGCGAGAAGTTGAAGCGCCACTCACAAACCTTGTGTCCGACGAGGTTGAAGTCCTACCCCGATTAGGGACTGGTCTCATCCACACATCGCCATCAATGTCAGCATCCTCATCGTCGCCTTGACGAACCTGATAAAGGATTTTCAAGTCAAAAATGGGTTTTTGACCCTGCAAAGAATTGAAATTACAAGATTTGGTGCACTTAACAAGTCTCTCAACTGACAGTATGAGTGTCTCCAAGCATCTATCACTCCTAGCAGCCTCATGACGCTTGCCCGAGGAATCTATTTCACAAGCAAAGGAAGTCAGCACATGAGTGAATATTGGCATGAAAGGACAAAATCAAGCAAACAAAGCGTCCCTTACCTGACCACCTCCAAGGGGCCTCGAGTTTTGAGCGTGTCTAACACCTAGAGGGGCAGGCTCAATAAACTCGTCTGAACCAGGACGAATCCTCAAGTGAGCAAAGGGGATCTCCCCGAGGTCATCGTAAGGCTGCATACGCCAAACTAAAGTTAGTGCACAACTAACGGAAAGCAAATGCAAAGAAAAGGTGTTGATAAAGAAGACTCATACCTCGGCAACTAGCTCGACTCGGGGGGCTAGCTGCTCTTTGATAAAGCGCTCATAGGCGTCCTGAGCCCTAGCACCTAACAAGTGCTGGTACTCCACTGCCTCACCATGACTCAAGTCATTATATAACGCAGTAACTAACATATCCTCATCCATCATAGTGTCTGGAGGATCAAGAGGCACTACAAGCTCAAAACAATTAGGTTGCTTCATCACACGCTCCCTAAGGTACCGAACAGGCCCTTGAGGCCCCTAGAAGATACATCGCCTTTTAGCAAGCTCGGTCGCCGCAGCAAAGCTCCTAGGCCTTGTGTTACCTAATCGCCGCCATGGGCGCCACTCCACCTGCAGCTAAATGTGGTTAAAATCGCAAACATTCAAAGAAAACATGCAAGTAAAAGGTAACGAACCTCACCTTAGTTGGGTTTAGGCGGCGGAAAATCCTCCTAGGCTGTTGGAGTCCGCCAATCCAAGTCGGAGTGTCTCGAGGTGTCTGCCGCATCATCACAGGCCACCGAGAAGGCTGTGCATGGCGAGAAAACCTAGGCACCAAGCCCATGCGTGGAAAGTACTAATACACCCAAAACTGCGATTACAGTTAATAGGATCAGCCAACAGGGGTAAATCAAATGCAAACAAGGCGGTAAATGTTACAGAAAATTACCTCAAGCACTCTCCAATATCCTGCTAGCGCAAGAATTATAGTGCCATACAGCTGACGGGAACACATCCTCATGGAATGGACCAGAGCAGCTTAGCCGAATCTGCCTCAATCATAGGAGGAAAAAGCAGAAAGGTCCACAAGAATAAGGAGAAAGCGAAGCTGAACTGTACTTCTCCTGCCCTTATCAGGACACAAAGCTGTGAAAAGTATCACAAGGATAAAGATCCTAGCTGACTACTCATCCGTGGTACCCGCCAACCCTAGACCATCCATAAGCACACTCTGCGATGCCCTGTTGTCCACGCTCTCGGTTCGCAGGCGAGTAGCAATCAAACCTAGCCACTCATCTAAGCGAGGATCAGAAAGCTTGATCTCGCTATCCAAAGGGACAAGCTTGTTAGTGAAAGCAAGTCCTATGAGCATGGCAAAGTCCTATAGGGTCAAAGTCATTTCCCCCCATGGGACGTGAAAGGTGTTGGTGGTGTCCAAAAACCACTGCATCAAGCCGAACACTAGGATCTTAGTAGCAATTGAGTACGACTGACTAGTCATTTGGAGGATTAATTCTTGAAAGCCTCACGGGCCTAAGATATCCCACACTCTTCTACAACGCTCAAAGAAGTCTTTGCAGAACAGATCGCTAATCGTGTTAGAAGTTCCATACGTCTGAGTACGGTAGTCACTCTGCACAAGGGATGACACAAAGGGTTAGCAAGCAAAACATAACAAAAGGTAAATAGAGAAGTGAAAGCAACATACCCGTCCATTCTTCGGACTAGTGGAGATGTGGTAATCAGGGAAGCAACGCAGCTCTGAGTTGTCTCAATCAGTCACCTTCCATCTCTGGCGGGAACGAAATACCTGCTTCCCTCTTCGGACTGGCCTGCTACAAGCAAAATAGAGCAAAGGATCAAAAAAAGAACGGGCAGCATAACGGCTAAGAATAGGCATCTCGCATACAAACAAAGGGCCCTCCGGGGGCTTACAACTAATCAATGCAGCCATGGTCGAAGAAAATGCACAATTTCCTAGCAATCGAAACAATAGGCAAGCAACTAAAGGGTGAGAAAGAGCACTTCTTCTCCCCAGTGAATATACATGGCTAACAGAATGCACGATTCCACTCAAAAACTCTATATGCAACGGGGATTTCAAGAAGGTGTTTGCACTTACTCATGCGCCATAATCCCCAATTAAGCAAGCAACCACCATTAATAAGCATTTTTTCAAGCTTTATAATCTACTTACAATGGTGAAATCATACATGGGCATTCACATTGTTGCAAATAGGCATGGAAAAGCTTATTCTACCATCAACAAACAACAATAAGCAAGGCATATGCATAATTCAACAAGACATGGGCATAGCAAGCTACTATTCATCATCTTCTCCAAGTAGTAAGCTTACAATGGCATAACTCATTCAAATTTGCACTAAATTTGATGAAACAAGTTGCAAAAGACTCACAAAAGCATTAATAAGCAAAAGCATTCAACAATTTCAAGCATACACAAGCAAGGGAGAAAGCCCCAATTTAATAGCACAATTTTACAAGGCATATTCAAATGGCATGATTTTGGATATTAAATTGCAACTTACAAGTGAATTTCAAGTTTTGAGTTATAAACTTACTTGAATTTGGAGTTTAATGAGCAAAGGAGACCTTTCCAAGCAATTCCAAGATGCAACAATGGAGTTTAGAGAGAGTTTGCAATAGACAAACCAAAGAACAAATGGCAAATCAAGCAAAAGTAGCCTTAAAAGCCAAGAAATTCAGCCAAAATAGGCTGAATGCTGGGCGTAATTGCGCCCAACTTCTGCTTATTTTTTTGGCTTGTTTTCGAGCCTTTTCTTCGTGGCCCACTTATGTACGTGCGAAGCCCGTTGCATTCAAATATCATTGGTACTTCCCGGGAATTCAAACCAAATTTCAAAGTCATGCACAATGACCGAAATGACCCTAAGCAAGTAAGATGGGGCCGAAAGTCATCAAATGGCTACAAAATAACACCTACAGAGCTACGACAAATACAAATTCAAAACAAAGAAATAGCCGCAATTAAGTGAAGATCGAAAGCAGATCAAAGTCAAAGCACACATTCCTAGTCAAGGTCTCATCATCCTCACAAAGGCCAAGTGTTAGCCCGGCTATGTTATACGCGAAGCAAGCACCAACAAAAAGACATTGTTATACGCAATCGTGGATTTACGCGATGTTACCTTCATATTAATCTTCCTGGATGAGTAGCCGAGATGGGATAAAGCATATCAGAGCAGTCATCAGCAAAAAGACATTCGTTATACGCGATCGTGGCTAAACACTGTGTTATCATCATATTAATCTTCCCGGACAACTATCTGAGATGGGATAAAGCATATCACAGCAGACATCAGCAAAAAGACATTCGCTATACGCGATCGTGGCTATAAGTTGCATTATCATCATATCAATATTCCCGAACGACTAGCCGAGATGGGATAAAACAAATCAAGCAAGCATCAAGTCCAAACGGAGACATCGATATGAATTGAAAACCATTTCATCTTCCCCAAAGAAGTCCAAACAGAGGCATCGATACGAACACAGCAGCAATTCCCCATGAAGTCCTAACGGAGGTATCGGAGTGGACATTGAGATAGAAATCCCCGAGGAAGTCCTAACAGAAGTATCGACGCAGAGAACCAGTTAATAAAAGGTCCCTAGTGGAATCAGAACCATAGGTGAAGATACTATCAACTCTCACAAAAATCCCTAGTGGAATCAGAACCAAAGGTGGCAATGTAAGCAAAAGCAGTAGCAACAACGACAAGCAAGCAAGCAACATGCAACTGCAGGTGCAGGTAAAACTAACACATTTATTTTGCAGGTATCGGGTACTTAAGCTTTCGTTTTATGAGATTGTCCTCTCTACAAACTCAGCCAAAGTGGGGGCTTCTGTAGATACATACTTTTGTCCCTAGCCCAAGACGGCCAATGATAAGACACCCTGGGCCCTCGCAACACACAAGTCAAATCGAGAGAGTTAAGACCCTAACAGGCCTTAAAAAAAGGCAAGTTCCCTTACACCGAGCACCTCCTCCGGGCATTTAGCACCTCAAAAAGTAAGTTTTAATTTTCAAATAATTTTAACTTATTTTTGGACAGTTTTTAGATTTTACCAGGATATTTCCGAATTTTTCTAAGCCTTTTTGCGTTTTTTCGGAGTTTTAGACAATTTAATTAATTTTGCTATAATTAATGAAATTACAAAAATAGCTCCAAAATTCACGAAATTTTAACACAAAATACTACATCTCACAAGGAATTTTTACAAATTTTTTCTATATTTTTTTATTTATGGTTTAATATTTACAAATTTCTTAAGCAAAAACGCAAAATCGAGCAAAGCACGCCACGGGATATTTTGCCTCGAGACAAGAGTCCCGAGGAAGCCAAATATCTTGAGAATCGCAATATAATCAACTGCAATTGTGTAAAATCACGCACATATTTTATTTCATTTTATCACGATTTTATTTTATCACGATCTCGATATTTAAGGCAAAACAAATCAGCCAAAATCAGGCAAATACTGGGCGCATTCTTTCATTCACAATCTTTGGACGGTCCAAACTCTTTGTCTCTCTCACATCCAAACTCTTTCTCACTCCAATACTCTTTCAAACACATTCAAAAACACTCTCTTGCATTAGATCTAGGTTGTTTTCAACGGTTCTAAGGCTCGACAAGGGTTCCTAAGGGTCCGAAGCTACTTCCTTGGTCTTCGACATCGTGTTGCGAGGTAGGTTTGAGGCCTACGTCTCAATTCTAAACCCCCTTTTGCATGCTTGCTTAGAGATTCGACTTTCTATGTAACTTTGCATGTAGTATTGACTAACAAACAACTGGGCAATTCAAATTAAAAGCAACCTTAAGGCATAACTTTCAATTCCTCGCACGAGTGCTTGCATGCTTGTCTCACACTTATAATATACTTTAACAAAGACCAGCAAATTTTGTTTTCTCATGCCTAATATGATAACTATGGACTACTTCACCCTTACCCTTGTCCCCTAATCCAGACCTTCGATGCACCACCAGACATAGAGTCCTTCGTCTTGCTTTATGCAATTATAGGCAAGMCTTAAAACGGGTTCCGCAGCTTCCCTAAAGAAGTGCGGTGGCGACTTCCTTTACTCATTTCGATTATAAACACACAACTCCAGGCATACTCACAATATGCAAAAGGCAACAATTTAATTCTAGCAAACAATTCGAGCCACCCTTAAATTGTACCCCCCTGGAGCAAAGGTACCGGACCAGTCCGGCCTGGTGATCCCCCGGCGCTCGTACAAGGCTGAAGGGCTGGAAGTGATATTTTTTTGCCAATTGCCACGTTTTCTGTCTCCAGCACGGGTAGGACATTCAAAGGCTTCTTGAAGGCTGATGATCGGTAGATAAGGAATACAGTGGCAGTACAGCCACCCTTAAATTGTACCCCCCTGGAGCAAAGGGACCAGACCAGTCCGGCCCGGTGATGCCCCGGCGCCCGTACAAGGCTTAAGGGCTGGAAGTGATATTTTTTTGCCAATTGCCACGTTTTCTGTCTCCAACACGGGTAGGACATTCAAAGGCTTCTTGAAGGCTGATGATCGGTAGATAAGGAATATAGTGGCAGTACTTACCATCGGTGATGGAAACTGGTTGCGTGTTGAATTCAATGGCATTCAGTTCTCCCTAATGGATGGTAATCTCAGCCAAGTCACCACTCTTCCTATTAAAAGAAGAAATAGCTTTCTTCTTACTTCCTTTGCCTTTTGCATAAACGAAACAGAAGGGAAAGAGTACTAAGTAAATAAGACAAAAGGATTCTACAAAACATTAGACAGATGAGACAACTTACCTTCGAATGATGTCACGTCAAAGGTGAAGTTATTGTTGACTTTGTTTGCTATGTTGTTCCAGAATTCTTCATTATACCACCACAAGGTGTAGCTTTCAGTGACCAACTCGCAAGCATTGAAAAAAGGCAAGATGTTTGTCGTAAATTGAATGGTTGGGCTTTAATAGGAATCTGGCTCCCTAGCTATTGTTTCCTATGGTTAGTATTGGAATGGCTAGAGACTGACATAGACCAAATTGTCTAGCGACGAGTTGGGGATTATAAATTTCAAGGCCAAAATGCTTAGGTTTAGCAGCAGGCAGATCCCTAGCGGTCAAGACAGAACACCAAAATTTCGAATCTTTGGTAAAAGAATGTCAGAAATCAATTTGTTGCAACCACTCTGGGGTAACATCGAACATCCTAAGACCAAATGAGTTGTTCCTATACTTGTCGCTCAAGGGGTGTCTGGCTCCAAGTAGGGGGTCTAGTTGCATGAGACATTTTATTGTCAGAGAAAGGTCCACCACTTTTTGATGATAGTAGCAGGTAAAGTACATCTAAGAAAGAAAGGCAACTAGTTACAAGAGTGGCGTTTGCTATCTTAGTTTTGCTGTCTTGTTGAAGTTTGGCTACGATTTGATTTTGCGACAGTGTAAACCCAAGATCAGTGTATAGGCTTCCCCAGCAAGTTAGGAACCAAAGAGGACCACCTATTTGGTTGATGTCATCTCTATCTATAATCGTTTGCCTACATTTATATAGGCAACGGTAAAGTTGTCCAAAATAATGGGCCTAGAGCCAGAAATGATAAATTGAAGGAAATATTCACATCTAAGGGTAAAAACAGAGTAGAGATGCTACCAGACTTGCACATCATGAAACGAGTAAGGGCAAAGAGAATGAAAAGTACCTCCACCTACAGGGTGGCTTTCGAGAAGAGTTGGCGAAATATGTGATGAGCCCATTAAAGCAAATTTTGCTCTGGTTCCCCATTACTTCTTTTAGATGCGTGTGACATCTGGTACACAAGTCTTCTGCTCCTAGAACCACAGTAAACACAGACTCCCCCCCCCCCCCCCCAAATTTATAATGGAGTACGTGACTGTTGTGACATAGTTCATCACCAAATTATCTCATCTCCCATCGAACCCCGTAGTTAGAAGAAAACGTCGAAGAAAACCCCATTCCACCCAGTCATAAGCCTTGCTCATATCAAGCTTCATAGCAACAATACCTCGACTCCCCTTACTTCGCTTTTTCATGGTATGGAACAAGTCAAGAGCTATTAAAACATTGTTTGTAATAAGACGTCCCAGAACAAAAGCACTTCGTTTTTCCGAGATAATAGCAGTAAGAATGTCCTTGAGGCGAATGACAAGACAAATTAGGTCAATTTATACAGCACATTACATAAACTAATCGGCCGAAAGTCCACCGCTTGATCGAGTTGGTTGCTTGATTTTTGGAATTAGAGCGATGTTTGTGTTATTAACAATACTAGGAGAGATAGTGCCATGCAAAATATGACATGTTAGCTAAAAAAATTAAATGAAAAAAAATTAAATATCACATGTAAGTACTTAAGTTAGGTAAAAAAAATTTAAATAAAAAAAGTAAGGGTGAAATTTTAATTTCACATGTTACTTTACACCTAAAAATAATAAATTTTACAAAGTTACAATTAATATGTGTTATATTCCTACTGTAATTACTTGATTTGCATGAGAACGAGGTATTGTACTTCATGCTTTTGGTAATGAAATTTTCCTTTTATTCACCAAGAAAACGAGTTTTTCAAATGTAAGACATGAAAGACGAAACTCTAAGTGAGTACTAAAAACTCTGAGTACTAAACAGAATGACAACATTTGGTTCATGTAACCAACCCCACTAGGGGAGCTAAGATTTTGACTGATTGATTGTACATATTAATAAATTTCCACTTCTCAACTCCAGTCTAGATCATAGTTACAACTTGCAACTCAATCTACTCTTTCTTCATTTAACTTAATGTAGATTAGCAGTTGTGAGACTTGAAAAAAAAAAAAAAAAAAAACATAAAAAAATTAGAGTTCCACAAATCCCACAATTAATTTTAGCAATGGGGCAGCCAAAGAAGAAGATGCTCCAATTATACAAGATATTCCAACATATACAATTTTATTACATAATACAGCATAACAGCCAAACCTAGAGCTCAATCTGAATTATTATCACCCCCAGTATAACTTCCCTCAACTCTACTGACTTCTGTCTAAGTGTCTAACACTGAAGCACTTAGCACTCAAACAGTCAAACGTAAGGGCTGGTTTTATTTTAGAGAAACACATGAACACTTGCACTCGAAAATTCATTGGAGAGAATGATGAAAGACTAAGCTCCATTATCTCCTGCTTCAACTTCCGTAGCAAGCTTATCTTTGATCCGGACCAGACTTTCCATGTATGCAAAAGCTCCTTCACACCACCTCTCATTCTGATATGCAAGATCCCTTAACTCTTGTGTTTCGGGATCAAATAAAACTAGCTTACCATCCTCTCGCTGAAGCAGGAGCCTATTATCTTTCCAATGACCAARAGGACCTCGAACATRAGGAAACYGCCCAACAGTTAATTTCTTGGTCCAACTCCCGTTGTTCCAAGTCCAAATATCAAAGTTTTTCTCACTCTCATGGACAGACAAAAACGCAAGAGAATCWTCATATATTGCAAGACATTTGGAACTCGGCTGTACATAGTCCGGAACATCCATCTCTTTGAATGAATCAGTAGRCATGTCGAAAGAAATGATCACTTCATCACTATATTCATATGATCCAAGCCAGTAACAACATCCATTCACATAAACATAACATTTGTTACTTTCCAAATCATAAGCTCTGTGCAAATCTCCACAGTACCTCCAAGAATCAGTCCTCGACGAGTAAACAAGGACTGATACAGGAAGCTTAACATTATCGCCTTCTTCTTCTTGATCATCATCCGTACTCCAATGACCCTTAACAACCACCACCTTATAGTCCCTAGTAACAGGATSAACCCCAAAACCATACACTTCACCCGCAGCATAAGTGAGATTAGACGGAAGATCAGGCTTCGATATCAATTCCGGTAAGGTCTTGAACTCGTTGATGGCCGGGTTCCACAAAGCCCGGCCACTAGWGTCATATTGGTACACATAATATAACCCATCACAAGGACCGCACACATAAGAGCTATACATGGGCACTTCATACAACACTTCATCAGCTAAAACTRGAGGAGCTTCATCGACTAACAACTCAAACAACTGAAGTTCAGAATGGCTTACATAAAACTGAACAAGCAGACAACTGCGCCAACTGTCATTGCGGTTATAATAGTAGTTTTTAAGATGTTTGGAAATGAAATCAGKGCTTGAAATAATAGAACACCATGATTTGCAAACACTCTTAAACTGTAACAGATCTTTCACCGGCAACCAAGACAGAATCTCAACAATCAGATTTTCAGGCAAATGATCAACCTTCTCAATTGCAACTAACATTGACCTCTCTTTTTCTTCACTCATTCTGAAATTCACCCAATAAACACATAATTTAAAAAAAAAACTTGATTCAAATACAAAATCCCACAAAAAWGAAACGAAAAAGAAGTAGAAAAGGTTCACCTTTGCTTCAATAGTTGTGTGAAACGATCGRTGGGACCTAACCAAGTGTAACGTTGCAATGAAAGAGCCATTGCTGTAACTGAAACAAGAAATAAAACAAAAATCAATTAATCAACAGGTATATATAAATTGATCGTTGCTACATAATTAATTTGAGTGGAAAGTAGATTGAAGTTTGAAGGAGAAACAGTACAATTAAAAGTATTCGGAGAAATTGAAAAAGAAAGGAAGCCGATAAGACTGAACTCACTGATTATAGATTATTACTTCCTCCTTATCAAAATAAATGCAAGGATTTGACACTTTTTCTCTCTATTTTATTCAAATCTTTGCATTTATTTTGATACGGAGGAAGTACTAGATTAGCAGATTAGATTACCAAATTAGTAGGTGGAATTGTGTTTTAAGTAGAACTTTAAAACTAGAGGTGTGGACTGAGGACCACGTGCTTGTCGTGGTTCTTGTGTCATGAGTCATGACACCCAACTAGGCATGGCCAACCCGACCCAAGCGACAGCTTGGCATGCCACAAGTCCACGATGACTAGTGATTAGGGCACTCACAATAGCTCAAACCTATAAGGGCATCTCCAATGACAAACTATAAATGGTTTTAGGTTACCTTTTGACATTAATTATTTAAGCTGATATGATTTCAAGCTACAATGTATTACAATGGTTAGCTACAATTCATTGTAGCTTACTAGAAAAATAAAATAAATAAAATAAAACAAATTTTCCACGTATCATGATTTAAGGGGATGATGTTTTGTTTTAGAAAAACAAGCAGTACTGCTTGTTTGAGCAGGGTTGCTCATATAAGCTACATCTCATTTTTCACTCCAATGGTAAGCTATAAGCTTAGGATTTTATTTAATTTGCAAGCAGATCCCTTCTTTGTACCATTGGAGATGCTCTAAGAGGTTTGAATTCTTATGACATCAACTTCACACAAACCCCTCACCAACAATATTTTAAACGTTCTAGGGGTTTGTTGGTGGGACCCAATATAAATTAATTAACAACTTTTACCTAACTTTCTTTTATTTCCTTTTTTTTATTTTACACCTCATACCCCACCTAAATTTCACCTCACCCATGCAAACCCCTCTCATGTTTCAAACTCCATCAACTATTTCCAACAAGAAGAGGTTTGAAAATCAAATCTTACACCTCACCTACCAACCCATGACAAACCTCTTATTGTGAGTGCCCTTAGGATAGAAAGCTAGCACACATGACTTTATTAAAAGGAAATTCTACCTCGTATGTCTGTGTTTCAAACTTTTCTACATGGTAAGTTTTTTAAAAAAGAACTGTCTATTGTAGATCTATGTTTCGCACTTTGGTACATTGTAACCTAAAATGTTTAAAAACGATGAATTTTTCTGTTTAGTCGTTAAGTATCTAATTAACCCAGTAATAAGTAACTTGTTACCATATTTTCCCTATTTATATATTTAACTCTTTTTTAGACTTCTTCTTTTAGGTTCCACGAATTACTTTCTCTTATTAAAATTATTTAACTAACCAAACCTACCACGTACAATTTCCCTTATAAAATTATTGTAAAACAATATAGTTAATATTTCGTTTAGGTCAAAATCTCTTTTTAATAAAATTAGTGGTTGAAAACTAAAGAAAAAATTGATTTTCATAATATGAAATTTTGGTCGTCCGCTCATAATAATTCGTATTCAATTTATTCCCAAATAATTCTAACTTGTGGCCCCATCATTCCGAAAATTAATCCTGTGACTTACAATCTACTAAGTAGAGGACTTACAACTACCTCACCCTCTCTCTCCTTCCCACCACCCTAAAATCAACCACCACCGTCAATAGCCACAATCAACCAATGCCACCACCAGCGACAACACCCCACAATCAACCAACCCCGTAACCCAACACCACCAGACCACCACAACCACCCACGAAACACTCAAACCCACCCATGAAAATCCCCAAAAACCACCCCACGAAACACTCACGCCCACAAACCACCCACGAAACACTCACACCCACTCACGAAACCACCCCACATGCACCAACACCAACCCACAAAAAAAACCCCATAAACCACCCCACGAAAATGCCCACCCACTCATGAAACCACCCACCCTCGAAATCATTCATGAATTTGATCGAAATTGTATGAATTTGTTCAAAAATTGCTCAAATTTATTCAAAATCGCGTGAATTTGGTGGTTTCGGCTGTGTTGCTTGATGGTTGGGTGGTTGTAGGCTTGTAACGCGGTGGTTGGGTGGTTACAAGCTCGCGACACAATTGTTGGATAGTTGCGGGATTATGGCATGTTGGTGTCTATGTGGTGGTGGTTGTGGCTCTATTTCTTTGGACTTATTTTTATTGTACATAAGTTCAGTTCAGTTTCGTTCCATTCAATTCAGTTTAATTTACCTTAGCTCCCTTCAATTCAACTTCATTGTTTTAGTTTCACTGAAATATTTTGCTAATTAATATTATAATAATAATAATAATAATAATAATAATAATAATAATAATAATAATAATAATAATGATAATAATAATAATAATCCCACCTTTGAGTAGTCTTCCAAAAATAAACCGACCTTTCGATCATCTTAGAATAATCCAACCTTTAGGGGGCGTCTTCTAAAATTGCACCCTAACCGGTTTGTGAGTCATTGTGACCTAATAAACAGGTTAATTGCCACGTGTCGCTTCGTCATCGGTTGTAATTATAATTAAATACAATTAATTAAACTTAATTTAACTAAATATAAATAAACTAAATTAGTCATCCACCCACCCACCCTCCCACCATTCCTCCACCTCTTTCCTCCATCACACGCATCTCTTCACCATCCCTTAGCTTATCACCCAACTCACCTACTCACCACTCACCACATGTTAAGTAAAACAAAATAGATTTCCTCCCAAACATTAGCTTAAGACAATTGCCGAAAGTATCCCGATCATTATATTACTGTGTATTATTCAACTAAGGCAACTTATAAAAATGTTGATATTTCAACAAGCATCACATAATAGTTAGCATTTAAACTAGCAGAAACTTAGGGATTTAGAATGAGTACAATAAAAAAAATTAACCAAAAGGGGAAAAAAGAGGAGCTGCCACCGGCACCCACCACCGCGGAACCACTGTGCTCGGCAACGCGCAGGCGGTGGGAACAGGGAAGCCGCTTGAACAACACCTCAACATCGATTTTTTTAATTTAATTTTTTTAAATAAAAGCCAAAAATAATGTATAGCATTATTAATCAAGAGAAATTAAAGAAAAGAGGGAAAAACATGTTACTTGGTGATTGCAATCCAGCGAGAAAGGGCGGGGCGGAGGTGTAGGAACTAGGAACCAAACCACAAAGAAGAAAGAAACAAAGAGTGTTAAAGTGGTGTGGGGAAGAGAGAAGAGAGAGAAACTGGAAGGCAGAGAGAATTAAGAGAGGAGAGATATAACTCTTTGGGAATTTTATTTTAAAATATAAAAATTTAATTTAATTTCAACCTCCTTAGCATGTCCCAAATCATTGGGTTCATTTTTGGAAGACGCCACCTAAAGGTTGGATTATTCTGTGATAATCGAAAGGTCGGTATATTTTTTGAGGACAACTCACGTTTTGGTGTTTTTATAATAATGATAATAATTCCTATATTTCTTTTATTCGCAACTTTGTTTTGGCACACATTGTAAGCAAAAAATTTAAATGTGTAAACGAGCAAATTAGGTAACATAAGTTTAAGTCTAGTAACATATCATCTCATTTTTGTCAGTGTTAAATAGTAAACCTTAAGTTAAATATTAATACCAAGCTTATTATTAATTCTAAGTTAAATGGTTAAATATTAGGCCCAAAACATAATCAATAGTTACATATTAATCTTAAGTTAAATGGTTAAATATTAGTCTCAAACARAATCAATAGTTAAATATTAATCCCAAATTAAATATTAACCCTAGATATATCATTAATCAATAGCTAAATATTAATTCCAACATATATATCATTAATCAATAGTTAAAAGGATTAACCTTAACTGAAATATTTCAGTTCAATTCAGTTCAGTTCAGCTTCATTCAGTTTAGTTCATCTCTAGTTCAGTCCAAAGAAACAGAGCCTGTGTTGTTGGGTGGTGGTTGTTGTTAGGGAAGGGAGGGGTGTAACAACCCTGATTTTTTCGATATTTAATAATAATAATAATAATAATAATAATAATAATAATAATAATAATAATAATAATAATATTAATAATATTAACAATAATCATATATAACCTGAAATTAAATAATATTATATAAAACCTGGAAAATAACAGAGTTGTTATGCCGCGATAACAACTCTGATATTTTCCAGGTTTTTGTTGAATATTAGTTAATTTCAGGTTATATATTATTATTATTTTATTTTTTTAAAATAAAAAAACAGGGTTGTTATGGTTTGATGTGCCAAGTAAAATCTACTGGCCACGTGTCCACTCACTATTGGATCAAACGATCCTAGGTGGCAAGCGCCCCTATTATAATTCAATCCGATCAGAAACAYATCGAGAATCAYATATCCYTACACCAAAGCGGTAGTAATGGATAATCTACGGTGTGGATGGTGACAAGTGTCACACATCTAAGCTTCCAAGGGTTAAGGTAAAATGCCTATYAATATCCTGGAAAAAGCTATTCAACYCACTCAACTCTCACTATTCTCACCCACCAATACTTGAGAGCAARTCTCTCTACTTTCTCTCTCTACATAACACTTTTAATCCCTTTATTCCCGTACTTACTTAAGCATCGGAGGGGAGATAATCCGAAAAGGATTATTCTCCTTTGTGCAGGTACCAGGCCACATGGGAAGTGCTAGGAGCAAGGAGTGCCAAGACATTATCTAGTGCCAGGACGCACCTTTTGGACTCGCTTTAACTTGGCCAGGAGGAAAGCAAGCATTAAGGTTCGTACATTTGTCCAAGGAAGGTCAGCTCTCCCGAGGTAGCATTGACGGGAAGCCTCCACCCCTCTATCAACCCAGAAGCTAGGGAAATATTGTCACCAGGCCACGTTTTACTTTCTACAACATTTGGCGCCGTCTGTGGGGAGGCAATCAGAAATGGCTTCAGGAGATGACCAAACACGACGAAGGACGACCACACCTCCATCTTCCGAGAAGGAGAGTAACCCGAATGGAGAAACTCACCTGGCAGGTTCCACTTTCCAGGTCGGGCTAGAGGACAACACCGACTTGTCACTCCAAGACTTGGATAGTAGGTATGTCTCTCATGACGTACTTAAGAAAGAAATCACCAAGGGGGTGGACGAAATTTGGGAACGGTTCTCTGAACAAGAGGAGTTGAAAGCTAGACTTGACGCTCTCCAAGCGGAGAATACGCACTTGAGAGCCTTGCGTGCTGGCAAGTCTAAAGTAATTGACAGTGAATGAAGCTCCTGCCATGACTCAAGCTCTAGAGTATCACACTCCGGTAGCTCCTCACCTAAAGACGATCAAGATCAAAAATTCTACTCTACGAGACTCAAGTAAGTATGTCTCAACAGAAGTTMTTCCATTGGAGCGAGAAAAGGGCCAGGTTAGGAGATTCCGCAGCAAGCCTAAACCTGCCAACACCACCACTGCCCGAAAGGCCACCTCAAGCAGGGGACCATACAAATTTGATGAGGTTTATGTTGAAGATGACGTTTCTTCTCGCGAGCAGCCAAAAGATGTCAGGGCACTCAATGAGAAGAGGAAGCAAGTCCGGGAAACCTCCTCAATGGATGCTCGAAAGATTATCAACATAAAGAAGGAAAGAAACCAAGATGCCAGGCTAATCTTGGAAAAGAAGAGAACTGAGAGGCTTAAGCAASCCGCTCATGATAAAGAAGAACACTCTCTGACCGGATCAACCCCGATTTGCATGGACCCATCTCATCGTTCCCTTAGAACACATGGTCCTTCCTATAGCACATCGGGGCAAGCTGCAGTCCGGCCTCGCGCACCAAGAGCCTGAAATTCGTTCCCACCAACGTGGGGGGTACCATCAAAGCGCTGGTTACTTGGACCGAGGGTAGGGGCATACATCTCATGGGGTGGTAAGGGGAATGCAAGCGCTTTCCCTTACCGATAAGAACCCATTCTCTGCCTCAATCTTGATGGCCTCGCAATCTCAGAAAATCAAGTTTCCCTCGGTGGATGCATATGATGGAACAACTGACCCCGATGATCACTTGGCCAAGTAGAAGCAACTCATGTTAACCACACTAGCTGATGATGCTACTTGGTGTAAGTACTTCCCAGTCACTCTTAAGGGGCTGGCACAAAGATGGTTTAGTTGACTTCCAACCAGTTCTATCCATAAATTCAATGAGCTAGCAGTACTCTTCACTCACCATTTCATGGCACATCGCCAAGAAAACAAGAGTAGCTTGCATCTTGGAAGGATCCAACAACGCCCCAATGAATGTTTGCGAAGCTATGTCAAGCGCTTCAACAATGAAACTCTCCAAATCCCAAACCTGCCAGACCGAGTGATCTTCGACAATTTTTTCAGAGGTCTAGATGAGGATAGTCCATTCAAGTTTCAGATGGCCAGGCAACGGGTGGCAAGTTTAAATGAGTTAATGGATGAAGCGGAGAGATGGATCCACGCTGAGGAAGTCTGTGCCGTGCAAAGGCCAAAAGTTAAAGGAACCTCGTTGTCCAAGGTACCAACTGGTCAGGCTCACCGTAGCGGTGGTCATGAACAGAAGAGGTCTAGCACTTGGGCCATAGAGGAGGCAGAGACGTCAAAAAAGGGGAAGGGTCGAAAGAAGATGAAGTTTAGCTACACCCCAATGGTGGAATACACCAAGGATCTATTCCAAGTTTACCAAGAGGTTAGCAAAGATGTACCGATAGAAGGCCCTCTCCCAATCAACACAGAACTTGAATTGAGGGACAAGTCCAAGTATTGTGAGTATCACGAGGATGTTGGACATGTCACGGATGAATTCTTCACCTTGCAACGAACCATGGATCGCCTAGCACACCAAGGCAAAATGAAGAAACATTTGATTAAAAGGTTTCTGACGACGACTCCATCAAACGATGGTGCCCCACACGACGAACATTCCGATTCTATGGCGATCAACAATTAGCTCGAGAGTGCTATTTAACCACCATCAAGACAATTGCTGGGGGCAAGGATAAGGAAAGATAGCGAGGCAACTCTAAACTAGGAAAGCCTTCAAAACTTTGAAATCTCTTGGATTAGCCTGAAGACGTTCAAGCTTGTATGACTTGGAGTTGCTAAAGATTGAATGAAAGCCTTCAATACTTTGAAACTTCAAATATAAAAAAAAAAGGCAACTCCCCTTCCATAGTTGTAAAGTTTACCTCAAAGCGAGTGCTAAACTTATGACTTAGTCTCAAAGTGAGAATATCTATTTACTACTTGCAAAATGCAAAATATTTGCAAGCACTGGGGTAAGCGTTCCATAAATTTTGAATTAATTCAATCGCATTAAGTGTTGGCCTTAGCACATCCTAAGGACCTTAACTACTGATTGTGCGAAGGGCAAGCGTCCCATAAAATTTGAATTAATTCAATCGCATTAAGTGTTGGCCTTAGCACATCCTAAGGACCTTAACTACTGATTGTGCGAAGGGCAAGCGTCCAAAAAACCTGCGAAGGGCAAGTGTCCCTTAAAATTCGCAAAGGGAAAGCGTCCCACAAAGCATGCGAAGGGCAAACGACCCTCTAGACATGTTAAGGGAAAGCGTCCCACAAACTAGTGAAGGGCAAGTGACCCTGGATAAATGCGAAGGGCAAGTGACCCTGGATAACTGCGAGTGGAACGAAAAACCCTCGCACTAACTATAGCTCATGCGAAGGGCAAACGACCCTCTAGACATGTTAAGGGAAAGCGTCCCACAAACTAGTGAAGGGCAAGTGACCCTGGATAAATGCGAAGGGCAAACGTCCCTGGATACTAGTGAAGGGCAAGTGACCCTGGATAACTGCGAGTGGAACTAAAAACCCTTGCACTAACTATAGCTCATGTGAAGGGCAAACGACCCTCTAGACATGCTCAGGGCAAGCGTCCCACAAACTATTGAAGGGAAAGTGACCCTAGATAAACGCGAAGGGCAAACGTCCCATAAAATTCGCGAAGGGCCAACGACCCTGAAAACTCGCGAAGGGCAAAGTACCCTCACATTAGGCGAACACCTCAACTTAATCCCCAAGTTTAAGGGCAATCAGTATGATTGATTGACTTGACCCCACTACTAGGCCTCAAGTCAATCAATTCTTGGTATCTATAAACTTGGAGATTTCGTCTTAAAGAAGTGTGATTGCATCACAAAGTCGTAGGGACATTTGTAAAGTGTCATGTCACCGATTTGTATCTCTAGCGCATTTGGATAGCACTCGAAAAGTGCTAAGCATGCGAAAAGCTCGAAAAGTGCTAAGCCTCCGAAAAGTGCTAAGCCCTCAAAAAGTGCGACGAGCGAGCTCACCGTTTTGTTAAAACGATCACTTTTAAGTCGCACCAAGTCTTCAAAAAGTGTCAAGAACTGGGAAGTGCTAAGCACTCGAAAAACTCAAAAACTGCTAAGCCCTCGAAAAGTGCGAGTGTCGACGTTACAATTTTATGTTGACAACTCATCTTGATCGCACCTCGCCAAAGGGGAGAGATGTGCGAGTGACAATATGACGAAGTTCTAAATTGCAAGTACATTATTAATATCATGAGATCCCATGATACAAGGCAACCAAGTGTTATCAACGGTGCTTTATAATAAATAATTAAAGCAACCAAGTATATATCCTGAATATGCCACGCAAGACCACATGATGCAAGGCTACTACTTTATTATGGATATCATGTGATTAACAAGAAAAATCAAGAGCATGCACCATTAGCTAAAAAGGGGCCAAGTTGAAAAGTCAACCAATGGCAAAAGGCAAGTAAGGCCCACCATTATGATATTATGTAAAAATCAATATTTATTCATGGAGACTCACGTGGGCTAGCATGGTAACATTTCATAAGGCGCGCTGGTCCTACCCTCGCGGTCCTTTGCGTGGGCTTGCCGCCCCGGCCTCCCCCCGTGCTGCGTTGGGGTCGTGTTGTGCCTGCGGGGCGTCCCGCCCCAGGCCTCGCTCGGTTCTGCACCCGGCCGCCTGCGCTCGGTGCACCGTGTGCTCGCTGCCCTCCCTGCCCCCTCCGCCTGCTCGCTCCCGCCCGTCTGCGCGGGCGCGGCTTCGGCGCCGTCGGCTTCCGCGTGCCGGTCCCGCGCCTCGTCCCTCGCCCGCCTTGGGCGCGCGCTTCGGCTCCCGGGCTCTCCTGCGTTCCGGCCGCGCCTCCTCCCTGGTTGCCTCGCCTCCTCCCTGCCCCGCGTCTTCCGTCTCTCGGCTCCCGGTTCTCCGCGCCCTCGCCCCCATCGCCTCTCCTCCGCCCTGATGGTGCCCTTCTGCCCCCGACGCCTCTCCCCGCCCCGTGGTGCCACTCCCTCTTGTTGTCCTTCCTCTCTTCGTCCTCCCCCCCCGGGTCGCCCGTCGCTCCCCGGTTTGTCCCGCGTCCTCCGCTTTCCCGTGCTCGCCGCCTCGCCTGTCCCTCCGGTCTCTTGTTCGCCCCCCTCCTCCCTCCCCCCCCCCCGCCCCTGCGCCCCTCGCCGCTGCTCTGCGTGCCTCACCCTCCCCGTCTCTCGCCCACCCTCCTCTTCACCGCACGATGCCCGCCTGTCCCCGTGACTGCCCATTCCCCCGCGCACTCCCTCTGCGCGCGCGGCCTCCGCCCCCGTCGCGCTTGCCGCGTCCCCGCCCTTGCGCCGCCTCTCTTCTTATATCGCACTTCCGATATACGCATCTACACAACACCTGCCTCGTCCTCCGCCCGCCTCTCGCTTCCTTGTTCGTGCACCGCCTTGCTCCCCGCCGCCTCGCCCTGGCATTTTCGCTTCTTGCTCTCCCCGCCCCGCCTTGTTCGTCTCTGCCCCTGCCTCCGCTCCTCCATGCGCCTCGCCGCCATCCCCCACCTCTGCCCCTTGCGCGCCCCTTGTTGCGCACCTCACCCCACGCTCCTCCTCCCCTCTCTTTCCCTGCCCCCTTCCCCTGCGTTTCTCCCTTGCTTTCCTTCTTCTTTCCCCACTCCTCCCCGGTTCGTCCCCTCTTCCCCGCCCGTGCGCGGCGCTTCTTGTTGCTCCCCTCTCCGCCTTCCCCCTTTGGTTCTCGCTTGTCTTGCTTCCGCCCGCGCCTCGCGCTGCTCTGCCTTCCACCCGCTGTCTGCCCGTTCTTTCCCGCGCCGCCGACGCGCGCGCGCGTCCTGCGGTGACCTCCTCCTCGTGGTGCCCTGTGCCCGCCTGCCCCGGCCCTGCGCCCGGCACCGCGGTCTTCTCGGCCCGCGGCCCTTCGCGCCCCTCCCCCTGCGTCTCTCCGCTGTCTCTCATCGCGGTCTCTCCGCTGCTTCTCCTCGTCTCCGCTCGTCTACACCCGCGTCTCAATCCCGCTGCTTTCTTTCCCTCCTTTTCTTGGCCCTTTCGTCCCTGTGCCTCTTGCGCGTCTCCTCCCACTCACGGTTCGCGATCTCTCCTCTGCTGCCGCGCTCTCCCGTCCCCCTGTCCGTCCCCCCTCGTCCCCGCTGCGCCCCGGCTGTTGGCCCGCGTCTCCGCGGGCCCGCCCGCCCCTGTTCTCTCTTCTTCCCCCTCGCCCTCATTTGCTTTCCCCTGCCTCTCGTCCGTCTCTTTGTCCCTCCGTGCCTTTGCGCCGCTGTTCGTCCTCGGTGGCTCTCCGCCTCGGCCCCCTCCGCGTGCCCCCCTCCTTCCGCTACCTCCTCCCGCCCGGCTTCTCCCGCTCTGTTCTCCCGTTCTTCCGGTTCCCCGTTCCGTCCTCCTCCCGCGTCGCATCTCGGTCTCCTTCTTCCTCGTCTTTTCTGCGTCTTCTGCGTCTTCCTTGCCCCCTTACCTCCCCTCCTCGCCCCTCCGCCCCCCTCCTTTCACCCCGCGCCTGGCGGCTTCCGCCGCGCGCGGCCGGCGCTCCCTGCTGCCCCTTCCCCCGCGCGCCGCCCGCCCCTTTGCTCCCCTCCCTCTTGCGGCCCTCCCGCTTTTGCGCGCGCGCCCCGGCGGCCCGCTCCCTCTTTGCATTGCTTTGCCCTTGCTCCCTCTTCACAGCGTCCGCCCTTCGCGTCTTTCCCCCTTTTGTGCCTTCCCCGCCTCTTCTGCTCCCCGCCCAGCGTCCTGCGCTTCTCCTCTCTCTCTGCGCGGTCCCCCGTTGGGGCGCCCCGTTTGCCGGCGCGCGCGCCCCCTTCTCTGTCGACGGACCACAGTGTTTCCCTATATCGTTCTCAATTCCCCTTCTCTTCCCACTGCTTCCGAGTATTCACATCAAAAAAAACTCCAATATATATTGTCGCACTTCAATCTTAGCGTCGCTCTGACTCCGTCCCCGCCGTCCTGTTCCCACCGGCGCTGGCATGCTTCTGTGCCTCGGCGCTTTGGCTTGTCTCTCGCCTCTCTCTCCTGTTTGTTTGTCCGCTTCCCCGCGGCCTCTCTCTGCTCTCAGCCTTTTTCCTTTCCTCTCTTATTCTGGTATCTGCTTCTGCTATTCTGCGTCGCTTCTCTCTCTTCTCTGTCTCCTGCGGCTTCTGCGTCCTATCTGCCCATCTCGGCTCCCGTCCTCGCCTCGCGTCGCGCTTCAGGTACCTTAGTGACTTCCTTCTCGCGCGGCGCGTGTCGCCCCCGCCCACCCCTTGTTGCCCTTTCTCTTCCCTTTGCCTCTCTTGTCTTACTCGCCACGGGTTTGCGCGCGCACATCCTGTTTCTTCTAGGCCGCCTTCCCCCCGTTGGCCGCGTCCCCGCGCCGGCCCATCCTCCGCCCCCCTGCCGTGTTTTTGGCCCGTCTATTCCCTTTTGCGCCCGCCTCCTCTTGCCTCCATTCCTCTATGTCTTTCGTTTCCGATTGCCGCCTCCTTGGTATGTCGTTTCTGCTCCGCAGTGGGGGATCCCTTTCCCCCTTCGCCCACCGGCCCCCTTTGTCCCACCGCTCTTCTTTTTCTTCTTCTCATACTATCTTCTTCTTCATTCTCTTCTTCTTCTTCCTTTCCTTCTTCTTCTTCTACTGCTCCTCTACCCCCCCTCTTCTCCTCCCCTCTTCTTCTTCTCGCCTTTTTCTTCTTCCTCCCTCTCCCTCCTCCTTTCCCTCCTCCCAATCCTGCGCGTTGCTCCCCCCCCTCTCTATCGTTGGCGGTCTTCCCCCCCCGTTTTTCGCTTCCTCCTCCTCGTTCGCCCTCTCCCCCCTGCCTCCCCTCCCTCCCTCCCCGTCGCCGTCGGTCCTCCCCTCCCCATTGTGGTTTGGTCGGTGCCTCCCTCCTAGCTCAGTCCCCCGTCCCACTCTCCTGGTACCCTCAGTGTCCCCTCCCGCATCTTAAGGCCTTCCCCCGCTCCTCGGTGGCCGCGCCCCGCTTCTCACTTCCCTCCGCCTCCCGCTCACCTCGCCCTCCGCTCTCCGTCCCTCCCCGCGGTCCCGTCCTGGCTCCCTCTGGTGTGGCTGGTGCCCCGTGTCTCCCACTCTCCCTTCCCGGTTCGGTCCCTGCCTCTCTCCTTGTCCGCTCTCCCACCCCCCCCCTTCTCCCCCCCCTCTCCCTTTGCGCTGCTCATGTGGTCCACCCTTTTTCTTGCTTTTGCGTTCGCCCCTTTCCCTTCCTTCCCTCCTCCTTCCTTCCAGCCTCGCGGGCGCTCCTGCCGCCCGGGCTTCTTCTCCTTTGTGCCAGGTACCGGCTCCTCGCCTGCTCCGGCCCCGCCCTGCCCGGCCCTCGTCTCGCGCCCGGCCGCCCCTTTTGCCCGGCGCCCGCCGTGTCCGCTTCGTCTCGCGGCCCGGCCGCCCCTCTGCCGCCGCCCGCCCGTGCCCGCCTCGCCTTCCTGGCCCGGCGGCCCGCCCGCGTCCGGTTCCTCTATTGTCCCCGGCCGGTCCGCTCTCCCGCGTCGCCTGCCGGGCCGCCTTCTCCCGCCCTCCCTCTCCCCCGCCGCTCGGGCCCTCTGTCGCCCGCCCCCGTTTTCCCTGCCCCTTTGGCGGCCGTCTGTGGGGCGGCCTCCGCCCTGGGCTTTCCGCGCCTTGCCCCCCCGCCGCCGGACTCCCCCCCTCCCTCTTCCGCCCGGCGCGTCCCGCCCCGCCCCTCCCTGGCCCGGCTTCCCCTTCCCCGGTCGGGCTCGCGCCCCCCCGCCTTGTCCCTCCCCGCCTGGCTCGTCGTCTGTTCCCCTGCCGTCCTTCCGCCCGCGCCTCCCCCCGGGGGGGCCCGCCCCTTTGGGCCGCTTCTCTGCCCCGCGGCGTTGCCCGCTGCGCCTTGCGCCTCCCCGCGCGCCTGCGCTCTTGCCCCGCCTGCGTGCTGGCCCGTCTCCCGTCGCCGCCTGCCGCTCCGCCCTTGCCTCCCGCTCTCGCGTCTCCCTGGTCTCCCCCGCGCTCCCGCCTCCCCCCTTCTCCTCCCCGCGGCTCCCCCGTCCGTCCGATCTCGCCCGCCGTTGTTCCCTGGCGCGCGCCCCGGCCCGGCCCGGCGCTCCCGTCCCCCTCCTCCCCCTGCCCTGCCCCCCCCCTCCCCCCCCGGCCCCTCTTCTGCCCGGTGGTGCCCCTCTCGTTGCTGCCGCCTCGGGGCCGCTGCCGTCTCTTCTCTGCCCCCCCGGCCGTCCGCGCTCTCCTCGCGCCGCGGCCGCCCGCCCCGCCCGCCCTCCCGCTGCCCGCCGCTTCTGCGCTCCCCGGGCGCCCCCCCGCGCCGGCTGCTCCGGCTCCGCCGCGCCCTGCGCGGATCCGCCCGCCGCTCGGTCTGCTCGGCCCTTCTTTGCCTGGTTCTCTCGCCCTGTGCCGCCCCCCCCTCGTCTTTTTCGCCCCCCTGGTCCGCTCTCGCCCCTCGGCCCGGCCCCTCCTGCATCCCGTCGCCCGCGCCCGCGGTCGCCTACACACACAAAAGAACCAAACCAGAAGGGGGGGCCGTCCCCAACCCACGAGGCCCCCCGCTCGGGGTCCTGTCCCCAACCACCTCAAAAAAGAAAGAGGTACACTCGGCCAAGACACCACACACACACATACACACAGCACACCGCCACACCTTACTCACATCTCATACACAATAACCCTAGACCCCAACCCGTCCCAACACCCCAAAGCTACACCCAGAATATTACCACACATGCTTACTAAACGCTGGCCCTCCTGCCCCGCTGCCCCTTGGCGCTCCCGCCTCTCTGCTGCCTCCCGGCCGCTGCCTGCTCCCTGGATGTCCCCTTTCATGCGTCCTCTTCCGGGCTGGCCCCCGGGTCCGCGGTCCTTCCCCCTGGTTTCTCCCCCCCTCCCTGCCTCGCCGTCCTCTTTCCTCCCCTTCCTGGCCCTCGCCCGGCCCCGGCCGCGTCCTTGCATCTCGCCGCTCCCCCCGCCCCCCCTGCCCGTTGCGCCGCTCTGTCCCCGCTTCCACCCCGCCCCTCCCCGCTCCCACGCCCCTCCCCTCGCGTCTCTTTGACCCCGTCTTTTTCCGCGTTTTGCCGCGGCCCCCCTTCCCGTTCCCCCTGGCGCCGGCCCCCCGCGTTGCCGTTTGCCTGCCTGCTGATGCCGCGGCGCCTGGCTTCTGACGCCGCCGTCTGCGACCGTGCCCCGGCCCCCCCCGCGTCCTTCCCTCCTCTCCGCTTCCCCGCCACCCCCGGCCCTCCCCGTGGTGGGCCTGCTCGCCCGCGGTCCTTCCTGGCCCCTGCCCTCGCCGCTTCCTCCCCCGCGCGGCCGGGCTCGCCCGCCGCCCCTGGCTTCCCCCCCCGTGGCCCTCCTCCCCCGGCCCTCTTCCCGCGTTTCCCCGGCGGTTCGCCCCGCTCTCCCGCTCGCCGCCCCTACCCCCCTCCCCACTGCCCTTGACTTCCTGGGCTCCCTCCACTCCTGCGCGTCTACCGCGGCCTGTGGCTCCTGCCCGGCTGCTGCTTTCCCCTTCGAACCCGCCCCCCTGGCTCCCCCTCAGCCCCGGGCAGACGATACAGCCCGCCTTTGCTTCCCACGGTTTCTGCCGCCCTGCCGTCTCCCCCGCTGGTGCCCCCTGCCGCCCCTTCCGCATTCTCTCCGCCCGCCTCGCTTGCGCGTGCTCTCATCCCTCCCCCCTCCCGCCCCTCGGCTGGGCACGGCCGCGCCCGGCCTGGCCACCGCTCCTTGTCCCTCTTCTGGCTTCGCCTGACCGCTGTTGCCGCTGTCCTGCTTGGCAGGTGGCTCCCGCTTGGACTGACCGCCTTCCCTCCTTTGCCCCTCCCCTCTTTCCTCCCCTGGGGCCAAACCAAAATCCAATCGAAAACCATGGTTTCCCGCTACCCGCGCGTGCCCCCTTCCGCCTTCGATCTCCCCGTCGCCTCTCTCTTTCCTTCTTGCCCCCTGCCCCCTCTTCCCCGCCCTGGGAGCCCCTCCCCTCCCCAGAGAAAATATAGTACCGTTGCCTCCCACTGCGCGTGCTACGCCTTCGTGCCTTCGTCCCCCGCGCACTCCTGCTCTTTCCTTGTGCCCCGCGCCCCTACCCCCGTCACCTTACCTTTTGCCTCCTCCCTTCGCCTCCGTTCGCCTTCGCACCTCCTCCGCGCACCTTCCCTCCCTGCCTGGCGCCGGGCCCCCTCCCCCTTCCGCCGGGCCCGTGCCCCTGGCTCCCTCGCCGGGACCGTGCCCCTGGCTCCCTGCGCGTGCCCCCCCCCCTCGCCCTCCCTCTCGTCGCCTCGCGCCGGGGCACCCCCTCTCGCCCTCTCCGGCCGGCCGCGTCCCCCCCTCCCGCCGGCCCACGTGCCCCTGGCTCCCTGCGCCGGCAAGTGCCCCTGCTCCCTGCGCGTGGCCCGCCCCCCCCTCGCCCTCCCCTCGTGCCTGCGCCGGCCCGCCCTCTCCCTGATCCGGCCCGTCGGCCCCCCCCTCCCCGCCGGGCCCGTGCCCCTGGCCCCCTGCGCCGGGCCCGTGCCCCTGGCTCCCTGCGAGTGCCCCGCCCCCCCTCGCCCTCCCTCTCGGCTCCTGGCGCCGGGCCCCCCCCTCTTGCCCTGCTCCGGCATCAGCGCTCCTCCACTTTGACCTTACTCCTTCGCCTTCCGGTGTTGCCTCGCCCCTCCTCCGGCCCACTTGGCCCTGCTTGATGTTGCGCCGGGACCCCGCGTCCCCTCCCCTACGCCGCCCGTGCCCCTCTGCTCCCCCCGCAGCCGGCACCCCGTCCCTCGCTTGCGCCGTGCCCCCCCCTCATCCCTGTGCTCCAGCCACCGTCCCAATCCCCCTTCAGCGCCGTGCCCACTCCCCTCCCTTCGGCGCCCCCCTCCGCCTCCTCCCCCCAGTTTCCGGGCCCCCTCCGTCTGCTTGCTTGCCTTGCCCCCACCCGCAGACTCCCGTCCACTCCCTTCTTGCCCTCTCTACCCTTGGCGCTTTCGTCTTACCCGCCGTAGGGCTCGCCCCCCTCCCGCCCGTCGGCCACTTGCCCCGTGACCTGTAACCCGGTTGTCTCCTCCCTCCTTTGGCTCGCACCAACCGCCCGTGCTCCGGCCCGCGCCCACGCTCGACCGTGATCCGCCTCCGCCCCTGCCAGGCCCTCGCCCGTGCGCCGCGCGAGCTCCCCGTTTGTCCCCCTGCTGCCTTTTGCGTCGCCTCCCTCCCCGCCGTGCTCCGCCCTCGCCGTGCGCGTCGCGACGTTCCTACGTTCTGTTGACCCCCTCCTCTTGCTCGGCCCATCGCCCCCCGGGGCGCGATGTGCGCGGCCACTAATGCCGCCGGTTCTCCCTTGCCCTCCCTTTCCTCCTCTCCTGCCTCCTGCTACCCCACCCTCTCTCCACGGTCCTTTCCTCCCCTCCTTCCCGCCCCCCGCTCTCTCCTGCTCTGCCCCCGCCCACCTGCGCACGGCTCCTACCTCTTCTCTGGCTCCCTGTGCTTCCCCCGCCCACCTCACCGCGCCTGCCCCCTTCCCCCGGGCGCCCTTGCCCAGCCTCCCCTCACCCCGGCACCGTCCCGCCCCCCTTATGACTTCGTCATCCCTCCCTCTTTCTTCCTGCGCCTCCCGTGGCCCGCCTGTCCCCCTTTCCCCTTCTTTGCTCTGACTGGCCCTGGCGGTATCTTGCCTGCCCTCCCACTGCCCACCGCCTCTCCTGCCACTGCACCTCTCATCCCTGTGCAGTTCCTATCGCAGCCATCTCCTTGCTCGCCCTGTCCGTTCCCAGACCCTCAGACGCTTCCGCCATCACCAGCTCTGCCCCCTCTCCTCCCGTCATCGTCGCCGCCCGGAGTTCCCTAATGCGATGTGCCCTAAAGAAAAGACACTCTGCTTGGCATCTTACTGTTCGCCCTACCCCTACTGAAGCTAGCGCCTCCCGCTTCGCAAGTGCGAACAGACCCCCGGCGGCGAAAATCTCCCGTTCTAACTCACAGCCTTTGACGCTCGACCCCTTCAACCGCCCTCGCGCGCGGAACCCCCACGGTGCGAACGGCGGGCTTACCCGTTGTAAACCTTTGAGGCTTTGAGCCGCTCTCCGACCTCCGCCTCGAATGCGCCGGAACCTACCGCGCGGCGCGGCTTACCGTTTTGTAAACCTTTGAGTTTGCGCTCGCCTCTCCGACCTTCCCTCGCCACGTGCAAGACGACTACGCGCGGCGGCTCACCCGTTTTAGACATTTGACGGATATGGCTCGTTCCCGTACCAACCCTCGCATCGCAGTGCGGAGCACTAAAGGCGACGGCGAGGCTTAACCGTTATGTAAATTGAAGTTTAGTATCTATACTCCGCTTCCGCTCCAATCGCATATAAGAAGAGCTACGCGACGCGAGGCTCACCGTTTTGTAAATTTGAAGGTTTTGGCTCGCAGCTCAACCTCTCTCGCAAGTGCGAAGGCAGACTACTGGCGACGGCGAGGCTCACCGTTTTCTAAATTCAAAGAGTTTTCAACGCACTTCGGTCACCACTTCGCAAGGATGCGAAGCCGTGATGTGCGAAGGTGGTTGTGCAAGGTGAAGTTCACTCACCTCACAATGTGCGAAAGCCAACATGTGCGAAGGTGAAATGTC